>JAMLFT010002027.1:0-27597 GCA_026544285.1 Pachyrhizus erosus | reverse complement strand
GACTAAATCTGAATTTTACTATTTTTATAAATATTAAGAATAATGATTTTAAATTTTTAAAAAATAAAAAATATTTTTTTACTAAAACCAAAATTAAAATTACATATTTTATAAGAACTATAAACGTAATTATAAAAACAAATATTTATTCTATACACTATAAAACTAGAATAATACTTACAAATAGTAGAAAAAATCATGAATGAGTGCAACTAATTGATGTGAGATTGTTTTAGTTTAATTAATAATTTTAAATTATAAATATTAAATATATAATTATATTAAATATTTAGAAGATAAAAAATTTGTTTATAATGATCTTAATACTTGAAGAAGACTGCTTGTAATGAAGAATATTTGATATTTAGACAAAAAGGGTGAAAATCACGTGTCACACATGACACACTAGTAGCTTGTTTGGTAGACAAAAGAATAAAAATTAAAAAAAGAATAAAAATAGATAAAAAAAAATATTTAATTAAAAAATAAAAAAATAAAGATATAAATAAAAATAATATAAGAAAAATTTAAAATTAATTTTTACCTAAATTTCAAAATTTAAAATTTGTACCTAACTCAACAGAATTTCCATCTCCAAGAAATTGTTTCTCTCTTCATAAACAAACACGGCGTAGAAGATTATGGGTACAGTTGTTTTCTTATAAATCCAACGAATGTGATCCCATCACATAAAACGGGCCAACGTCACCCATTACTGTTTTTTTTTTTTTTTTTTGAAAGGCAACGTCACGCATTACTTAATTTCCATAGTACTTCATTTCTCACGTGGAGTCAAGCCTTCTGGTTCTGGTCAAAAAATTGATTTTGCAGAATTAATACGAAAATTAATTTTAAAAACCAAAAAAATACAAAAATACTCGATTTCTGTGCATCTTAATTATACCGACCAGAAACAAGATTCCAATAGCAGCCAAACAGTGGAGGATGTCCACTCGTTATTGAAAATTCGAAAGACACGCAAAAATGGAAAACTAAGATAAAAAAAAAAAAAAAAAACAAAAGAAGAGAGAGCCTCTGAATCTCTGACTCCTATAAATTGGTTTCAGTGGCACCAGAAAGTACAATATATACCTTGTAACATTCTTTTGCACCAATCCTTGGAATTAAGTCTCCCTGAAGTGCGTTATTTGATTGAGGTTGGTTTATTGAGCACAAAACAAAACAAGATGGGAAGCGATGGCGTGAGGAAACCAAGATTTCTATGTCTTCACGGGTTTCGAACAAGCGGAGAAATATTGAACACACAGATACATAAGTGGCCACAATCGGTTCTAGACAACCTCGATCTCGTCTTTGTCGATGCTCCTTTTCCTTGTCAAGGCAAATCCGATGTAGAAGGCATTTTTGATCCCCCTTATTATGAGTGGTTCCAGTTTAACAAGGTTTCCTTTCCATTCTACTTTGTTATTTCTCTTTTTATTATTTAGGGTATACGTATATCCTTTATCTCCTATTTTTTAATGAAAACAAAAAATCTAAACCTGTCTGATTATTACTATTGAAGTTTTTTCTGTCAATTATAAAACTTGAACCTCACACTTAACTGAGGATTTAAATTTAATTCAACTCAAACTAATAACATGTATAAGATTTTCTTTGATTTAATTGAAAATAACTTGAAAAAAAATGAGAGAAAATTTGTTTTTTATGAATAAAATATAAATTTTCTTTCTTTTACTTTTCTTTCAATTCAAATTTTAACTTTTTTTTTTCTACTTTATTCAGAACAAAATCTGCAGTTTTCTAATGGAATTGAAATTTGTATTGAAAATTAGCATGTGATGTTAGTATGAAATTATAATTATGATTAGAGGATATTATAAAAAATACTTGAGAAATTTTTTGTTCGTTTTATTATCTATTTTGCATGATAAAAAAACAGGAATTTACGGAGTACACCAACTTTGATGAGTGCCTTCAGTACATTGAGGACTGCATGATCAAGCACGGACCTATTGATGGGCTTCTGGGTTTCTCACAGGTAATCTTCTAATCAATTAAAAGTTGAAGGATTAATACATACTTGATGGCTTGATGCATGTTTATATGATTTGAGGTTTTATAATGTTAAAGAATTTGAATGATGAGGTGTTTGATTTTGACAAAATAGGGAGCAATATTAGCAGCTGCACTGCCGGGTCTTCAGGAGAAGGTAAGTGTAAAACTATACTAGAAACTTGGCTTGATTTTGAATTCTCTTTTCCACATTGACTTAGCTACCCATAAATTTATATTTCTCACTAACGTAATGAAAATAATAATAATAATAATATATTATAAAATATTTAATATTATGCAACATCTTAGTAATCAACATAAAAAATTATAAAAAAAGAAATATAATCAGCATAAATAGATTTAAGTAGATGCTAAATTGTCATAATTCATGTGCAGGGCGTAGCACTGACGAAGGTTCCCAAAGTGAAGTTCCTAATAATAGTGGGAGGGGCAAAGTTTAGGTCACCTTCTGTGGTGGACAAAGCATATTCTTCTTCCATTAGCTGTCCCTCCCTCCACTTTCTAGGTACTTGCGTTCCACCTTTTATTTTATCCTAATTTTTGTCATTGTTATTTTTTGAGAAAGCATATTCTAGCTAGTCCCCATTCTTGACTCATCATCCATTTCAATTTCAATTTCAATCAATTAATAAAATAATTTTCTCTTTTGGGATTAGAGGCCCACGTCCACCCCATCAACGATTCATAGTTTCAACATGGTTGATTGAAGTTGTGTTGTGTGTGCAAATAATTGGGCTGCTTTCTAGCTTTTTTTGACCTTGTTCCTTAGGGCTGTTTTCTGATTGAAAATATTAACTCAAAAACCCGGAAAAAATAGTGATTGATTATTGATTTATAGTAGGAAATTACTATATGCTTCTTGTAAGAATTTTTGATAAAATGAGTTGCCATTATCAATGCTTAACTCTGCTGCAAGAGCGGTTTTTGATGTTGACTTATTCACCCTTCAATCATGACAGATTTTTAATTGAGTTTTACAAAGCTTCTTTAGTCGTGTAGTATTTGACTTCTTGTATTTATGCTTTTGCACAGTTTCTTTGAGGTTTCATATTATAACAAAGATTTTAAACTTAATATATAAAGACTTAGTTCGTGTTTGAATTAATTGTTATTTTTAATCCATCTTTGCATCGAGACTAAATTATAAGCCTGACCCAAGCAACCTATAGTGTTTGGCCAGAAAATAGGAAAAAATCCATCTTTTCCTCAAAATTTTCAATGCTTATTGCAGGGGAGACAGATTTTTTGAATAAGTATGGGGTTGAACTAGTAGAATCGTGTGTTGAACCCGTGGTGATTCACCACCCCAAGGGACACACAATACCGAGATTAGGTGCGCTACTAAGCTACTATATATTTATCTCTTTTATCTGTTTGTATTCATGCAGGTGCTCAGATAGGTTCTTAGGTAAAATGTGTTTTATATCTTTTAAGTTTTTGTTCAAAGTTAGTTTAGTTCCTATGTTTTAAAAATGATAGTTATAATTATTGATATTTTATAAAATGTGATAAATTTGATCATTCGTAAAGTCAAAATGAAATATAAAAATCATCACATTAAACTATCATTTAAATCAATTTTGACAAAATGACGAGAAAAGTAAATTATAATTTACCTTTCTTATTTCATATTTTATTCATTTGTTCCGAGAAAAAGTGGTGCCATGTTTGAGACTGAGTTATTGATATGAATAATTGTCTCTTTTCCGTTTCAGATAATAAGAGCTTGAAGACCATGATGGATTTCATCGAAAGAATTAAGAAAGATGTCTCAAAATAAGAAATCAGTTTAGACAACGAGCTAGTGCTTCAAAATGACTTTTGAAATATTTTTTCATTTTAACATAAATCAATAGTATTTCTACTTGTACTTTTATACAAATTTGTTACTGTTTTATCTCAATGTAATAAATTATACAAAGGGTCATATTTCAATATATATGCAGAGGCTCTGTGCCAAATTTGCTACGGCATTCACTCCCATCTTCCCAGATCTTCCTTTTTCTTTTATTGTTCATTAGTCAATATTTTTTCTTTGTACACACCAACGCTAAAATGAAAGATGAGAAATTATAAATTTCTTAAATTTCAAGTATTTGGATTGGGAATTATTAAAACTTTAACATGTTTTTAATATGGTTTGAAAGGTAATTAGGGTTATGAAAATGACAAGTTTACACTCGAGTCCTTTTAGTGCTCTTGTTAGAATTTGGATGTACACTATTTGTTTCACCTTTTATTGATGGGCTACATCAACTTCTTTTTTTAAAAAAAATCCTATTCTTACCTCATTTTTTTTTCATTTCATTAATTATTACATCTATTATTTTTTTATCTCTTTATCTCATCCACCCGATCACCGGATGGACGTTATCTATTTTCCATTAAACCTGATAAGGATTTGTGTAAAAAATAATTTCAACCCTCTATCTTACCTTGGGCTGGTTTGTACAGTGATCAAATTGTCAAACAAACAAATGCTAATCCGATGCTTTTAGTTTTCTTTTATTCTCCAAAAAAAAATAAAAAAAGAATTTCGGGGTGAGTAGAATTAATTTTGAGAGAAGTTTTTAAGTTTCTAATTTTCAAGGTGAATAAAATTTAATTGAATACAAGACTCATAAAATTTTCGAAAGAATACCTTTTGCTGCATTAAGCTACTGTCAAGTAATGTTTGAACACATACATATCATATTTTTTGTTTTACTGCACAGTTATGCTGGATTGGTTTTCTTGCTTCTGTGTGCTGCTTCCAATCATTCCAAGTCAATTTTGATTCACAATTTCAAGGATTGGCCTGTAACAAGAGAATACACAAACAATCATGGGTAATTTGGTTTGGCACCATTTGGGATATATGGCTGGTCGGCAAACATTCGGTTTTCAAATAAAAAATGATGAACATTGATGACATTATAAAGTTAGATAAGTTTCAATCTTGGAACTTGATTAGGATAAAAATGATGGGATTTACCTATCCTGTATCCAGTTACATGCTTAGCATGTGGATGATATGGATTATTGAAGACATGAGTTACCTTTCCTCTGGAGTATTATGTACAGGTAAGAATGGATTGATTGAGAAGGGAAGGTTGTGGTCTGTGTGGAACCTGCTACGGAAGAAACCTGGAATAAAAATGCCTTATATCTTCGACTATTAGGTACCAAACATGCATATGTAATTACTTAGGATCTCTTTTTGTTTATGATTATTTGTAAGACAACCAACAACACATCTTGTGCTGGTATTGGTTTTTTTTATTAGATCAATTAGTATATCTTTTGCCCTTCAAGAAAAAACTTGTTTATAATCTGAATAGTCAATTTGCAGCTATATTATGTGTCTATATCGGCATATAGTATTCTATTTTTTCTCCACATAGGCTTATGTATTGATATTACACAAGGGGAATTCTCATAATTGGAGACCATTATTAGCATCAACATATCCTGAGATTATTACTTGGATTATTGATAGCTAACAGTAGACTGGTCACGAAGAGGGATCTAAGTCGATAGATCAAAACAGCCAGACCAAGAGCAGGAGTTATTTGTGTAAAGTTACAAAATTGCAAGGGTAGATGCACAAGGACACTCCAACTTATATTTTGACAACACTAGCCAATTGCGTAACTACACATTTTTCACTCGTACAATTTTCCACTGTAATGAATAAATTATTTTTGGTTTCAAATTGTATATTTCCATGTTTGATGAAGTCAATGGATTATAGATTCATAACTTTTTCATTGTTGGTTTAGTATCATTATTAACCGCTGACTTAATTGAGTAAAAAATCCATCTTTGAAGCATGTAATCAGTTGGCATAAGATGTAATGATGGAAAATCAAAAGAATTGAAGAATATAAATAAAATACCCGTGAGGTACGCCACATACAATCAAACCACAAGGTACGCGTGTACTGCACTCTTAGGCTAGTGTGAAACATCAATTATGTTATTAGTTTTAGTATTAACTCAAAAATGACAGTAAGATTCTACCACTTTTCTTGTTTATTTTTATCTGTTATACTAATAACTTGAGTTGTAATAAAAATGCAAAATAACTGTTTTTATTACAACGATAAAGACACTAAAGTTCCATTTGTTAGTATGCAACCCTTCGACCATTTACATCCAGCTTGTCAAAATTATAAATGAATTATTGATCTGGAGAACGGAAGGAAAACAATCAATTCATGTTTTTTTATTCAAACGATGATGATTTAAAAAATTAACACATAAGCACTTTGTTCCTTTTCCAATAAGGAGACCAGTATTCAAATTTCTTATAAAAGTAATTACTGTTAATAACATTTGCTTTCCAGAAAATGGCATTTGACATTATTTTAAATCGCTTGACATATAAGCAAAAAACCAGTATGTGAAACAGCTTGCTGACTAGTAGTTCTACAATATTGAACTAATGAGAATACTTCTTTAGTAGTCTACTAGGCCACATTAAAGTGCGGACCCTAATAATGTGAAATTATACTAAATGCAAGTATGGACCCCTAATGGTCCACTCAACAAATTCACGGGAATTAAATCAATAAACAGTAGACAGAGGCTAAACTGATTGACTTTTGTAGCCCTGCAATGGAACTGATGTCTGGAGCAAGCAAAAAATAATGCAAAGAAAAAAATTTACAATGTTGAAATTTGAAGATATCTCCTCTCATACAAACCAATTACTTGATCAGCCACAGCCCACATAATGGCCTGTCCAGGTGGGATCCTCATGAGTCGAGGCAACAGACCTTTCCATAAGGCAAGAAGTCCTTCTTCTGCATATATTGTCCTAATGGCATGGATCATACCCTTGTATTTCAGTTCACCCCCTTCACGGCTCTGAGCCATCAACCTTGTTTTCACTACATCAAATGGACCGGTACAAATAGGACCTGCTGTACCTGCAAGGAATCCAGAAATCATAGATTGCCATGGTTGGAGGACTCTCCCATCCCCTTCATGTTTCTTCCACAAAAATACATCAAAAGCATTTTTGGCAGTAAACATGGCAGATTGATTTGTCCCGTTGCGCATCACAGTAGGAGCAACTCCTGCCCAAAGCCCACGAAAGCCTTCTTCCCTAATAATCATTCGAGCACAGTGAACAGGACCTTTATATTTCAAAAGCTCAGGGGCTAGACCTCTCTGCTGCTGCAATCTTATCTTCACCACCTGCAATAAGACATAATACAAACTTGAACCTTCACATTCTAAAAACAAACTATGTGAAGATGTTTGCTATGTTACTAGATATGTTATATGCTGCATAGCCACACTAATTGGTTACTTTGGTAGTAATAATAACAAAAATAATGTTATTCATTAGTGCAATCATTTTTGGCAACTAGAAAGCAAGCAACATCTCAACTAAACTTGTTTGAACAAGCATAGTTTTTTATATCTGTAACTAAAAAAATCTTACAATTTATTGTTTCCCAGCTAATTAAAGGTATAAGGTACAATTAAGATATACAGTATGTCATTAGTGGTGTGTTAGAGCAATAAAACTTGAAAGTAATGAAAATGAGGAGCAAAGTGACAAATTGATCTTGCTAGGTCTAACAATCAAAAGGAGAGGAGTGAAAGTAGACATTGATACTATTTTTGTTACCTTAAAGATACTTTTTTTGCTTCAAGCTTAATTGAGATAAATTTGGCAGTAAAAATATAATTTGATGAGATTAATTGAAGTAATTACATGATTTTATTTTATTTAATTTTTATGCATAAAGGTTTAGGAGAGGGGGTGCCTTTTTGCAAGGTTAGGGAACTTGGGATATGCTACAAGCCTTAGTAATAGTAAGGCTTTACAATGGTGCTTACAAATAATCTACCAATGAGAGTTCACTAGCTGTAATCAAACCTAAGACTTTTTCGTCTGTGATATTTGATCCTACCAATTGAATCAACTATCGTTAGCTGACTTTATTAATTTCAAACTTACTATAAACTAGAAAAGTCTAAAATAACTAATGAACAAAAGTCAGAACCAGACCAATCATGCATCTCGGAGAAGTATTTTAATAAAACATGTAACAGGAACTGAGATTCAAGTGGTTTAGGAAATGATACATTGATGGATCAGAGGCAATTAATACTGGGAGTATGGAAGCTTCGGGTAGAAAGTTAGGAGCAGTTATTATTAAATATATCTGTAGTAGGCAGTAATAGGATTGTCGGAAGCTGTATTGTTTCCATGTAGTTGGGACAGAGAATTCATCTGCATAGGAGATTGTGACCCTGGGACAACAATTACTTCAGTATGGTGTGTATTTATGTGGTTTAATAATACTATTCACCAATCTATCCATTGGTGTTCTATCATTATGTAGCACAAAATCTATATATTCATTGAGGTCCCACAACTTGATTATTCCAACTTCCAAATACCACAAACAACCCACGTCCCCATCTGATCAGTATAAAAGAAATCTTTGAAAGGTCAAAATGCTAAAAACAAGTGAAGAAGATACCTTTTCTAGAGCTGGACTGCTTACCTAGCAGGACTAACAGACTAACAGTGATAATGGTCAACTAATTTAATATAACAACTAAGACTTCAATCAAACCATAAATATAATTAAGCATTGCTATACCACTAAAAATATCAGAGCTGAAATAAATAAACATTGTAAATTTATATAATTAGTAAAACTAGAAAGCAGAAACCCAAACCAAGAATGTCTGGTCAACAAATATTAGCAGAAAAAATTAGGCTAAGGGTAATGCTGAGGACTATAAATTTTAAATTTAAATTCAACAACAAAGAATAATTATGATAAAGTAAATAATTACATGCCAATCAAAAAGTATATCAAAATCTCAATGGGATATTGTTTCTTCAAATTCTGAGTCTAATACAAAACTGACAAATGCAAAGAATGATACCAATTTATTTCAGAAGAAAACAGTGTTATGGTATGCATTTTTTCCTCAAGAATTTCTTTTGCTTGACTATTAAGTTTAGTTAATATGTAACTTGATAAAAAGCTATAAGAACTAGAATAATTACTGATTACATATCAAACAAAATAAAATGCTCAAACCTCAAATGGAGTGACAATAATAACAGCCTCAAGCACCCCAGCACCAAACCCAGAAAGGAACCGCCCATGAGCACTAAGTTTGCCAGTCTCAGGGTCCTTAAATGCTGATTGAAGTACAGCATTTGAACCCATTCGTAGTGCATACTTCAAGGTCAAATGTGTGGCAAAAGGTGTCAATCCTTTCCATAAAGCTCGTACCCCTTCTGTTTGTGAAATTGTGGCACCACAATGCAGTATTCCCTTGTAATTCCCTGACCTATCAAGCTGCAATCTGGTCTTGATCACATCAATGGGTTGCAGGCAAGAAGCCTCCACAATCCCCCCAAGTGAGCCAGAGACAGCCTTCATGTAGGGTGGGATCGATTTCTTTGGATATGAGTTGGTGTTATCTTGTGGTACATCCTGTTTCATGATTGATGGAGGCTTAATTTGTTCTCCTTCAAGCTTCAATAGAATATGGCAACATAAGTAAACATGCTTTTTTGAAAACTAGAAAAATAACAATAATTGGGAATAGCTTATGCTTTAGCAAAAGTTCTTTGTATGACCAATTAAGTTCAAACAATTTTAAAAGCATCATACGCGTTCGCCAATATAACAAAACCGTGAAAAAAATGGTGCAAAGTTTTTAAAAACAAGGTGTCCATAGGATCATGCGGAATGTCTTCTCCACAAGAGAAAATAATAGCATTCCTCCTCTACTTGCAAAGCAACCAACAAATTATTACGGTAGAAAATAGACGAATTCAAATAATTTATTTTTGGTCGCACAGATGTCCCGTTCCGAGGCAATCATTTTCAAGACACAGTTGGACACTAAAAGTGGGAACTTTTTCCGGCAAGAATTTGAACCTTTGTTCACCACAATGTAGTGAGGAACTAGCCTTTTTGCTAGCCCAACCCCCATTGGAAATTCAAATAATTTATGAACCATGAGATGAGGGACAAGCATCTAATACACTAAAAATCAAGTTGCATTTCTGAATCACCCCGACTCAAATCCAATCCACCTGGGGGAAAATTCACTAAAAGGCATCAAACCATTTAGCTCAAATAAAAGAAAAGAAAAGCTATAGGAAATTCCGCAAGATGCTCCTACATAAGTTAAAATTGAGTCCATAGAAGTATCCAAATGCAAAAGTAAAAATCTTAAGACCTAAAGTTTTGGACAAGAATCATTTCAAGAGTGAAAGTGAAGACAACAATAATGGGGACACAGTTGATTAAACAGAAGAAGAAATTTATCACAAGAAGAAGAAGAAGAAGAAGCTCACAGTAGGTGCTGGACGGCGTTGTGTCGCGTCGCCTAGAGATGCGGAGCTGGGAGAATCGCTTCGCGTTGCCTCGCTTGACCCTGACTGAATTCAAGAACTTGTAGTTTGGTTTTTGTTTCACGTGTTAAACTGCCATCAACTTTATTTTATATATATATTTTTTAAAAAATAAGTAAAATTCAAAGTATGTATGCACGAGGATAAAAACAGGCTGTCCGACCCGGTTGGCCTTGGCCGAGACAGAAAATGTAGTTCCAGTCGGTTTGGTTCGGTTCGGTTTCCCTTTTTTTGAATTGTTAATTTTATGTCCAGTAAGGCCTTATATCGGTTCAGTGGATCATTTTAATGGCTGTAAAAAATGAATAATAATAAAAAAAAAAACAACTCTGTATTTACTTTAGATAAGATACAATAATTATGATATGCGGAGAATACTTAACCGTAAAATTAGATTATATTATAATCAACATTATCAAAAGCAGACACTTACATATAGTAAAGTCAGAAGCTATGATGCAAATGGAAAAAAAAAATTATCTTGCATAGAAAAAATATTTGCAAACAATTTTTTTTTAATGATATAAAGTATCTGTCAACTTTTGTTAATGATTAGTTTTTATTAAAAAATTTAACTAATTATTTTTAGTGAGTTTTTTTTTATATTTTTTTATTGAAAAATTTTGAATTCAAAATTTTATTTAAGATGAAGTCAAACTAAAGGTTTTTGTTGCCTATCTCCATTCACATTCAATTTTTAAAAAAGTACCTTTGGAAATTATTTCGAATCAAGTAATTGACAACCTTCTTTATTGTAGGCACATAATTAGGACCCTTTTCAATGAAATTAACCCTTCCACGTCCTAAATCATAAGGTACCTACAAGAATTTCAATTATGAAAAAGTTAGTCAAGTCATTTACATCACATTCAGTATATCTGAAAAGTTATTTTATCACAACCAAGTGAAATTATTTTCCTTTTTTTACAAGACAACCAAGTGAAATTATTATTACTGTGAACAATGAGCTTTCTCGCTTTTAGTAGCAGAAAAATTGTGACCAATTTAAAAATTACATGTGTTTGAGCAATTCGATGCAACCAATATTTGTTAATCACAATGTATCTAAGATGGAAAACAAGGACAATAAATATGTATATATATATAAGATGTCATATTTTATAAAGAGGTATGTTTTGATTCTTCCGAAGAAAACAGTCTCTATCAATATTATAAAAATCGAATCAGGTTTGATTGATTAACACGGAAACTGAGATTAGTGTTGATTTGATTACATAATTAGATCATGTTTACGCTTGATCTGATACAAATTTACTTGGGGATTCGACTCGCCAATTTTGTTATATAAAAACCGATTTTACTTTATGACCAGTACACTGACCTGCATCCTGTAATTATTATACTTGCATCTTGTAATTAATGTTAATGTTAAAAGTCCGTGCAAATATATAAGTTATTAAGCACTACTACACCACCTTATTATTTTTAAATATACAATACAAATAATATATATATATTACTCAAATTCATGCTATTCAACTAATGACTTATTGATTCTACCAATACTTCATTGATATGTACCTTCATAAAGTATAGTTCAATTTTTATAACACTAGTATTTAGTGTTTACATTTTAATTTTTTTAGACTAGATTTTATTTTTTAAGGTGACTAATTCAATTAATTAAAGTGTGTCAATTATTGTAAATTTTTAATATATGTTTTTAATTTTTCCAGATAAAAAAGATTAGATTTTATTATTTTTTAATTACTTGTGCCAATATCAAAGAATCCCAATACAACCAACATGTATTTAGTTTTAGTAAAATTGTAATCAAATTTTTAAATAAAGAAAAGACCTAATTTCACCTCTACTTCATCCTCCCTATCATGTGGAGCAAAATCATGAATGAAAGGGGTAAAGATCTTAAACGTCAAACACACTCTTAGGTACTATTTTCTACTTTTTTTTCCTCTTTCTTTATATATAACAAAAAAAATCAACACCTCAATCAATGAGGTTTGTGTTTTGTTGCTTTTGGATGGTGATTAAGCTTACTCAATGGTCAATTCATATTGTTTTGTGCAAAATAGTGAGTATCCCACAATATTGTTATTTTTTTTACAAGCATGGTATTGTTATTTAATAATTGCTTTTATTTTAACTATTTAATTGGTAGTATTGGGGTTCTCTTTGTAGAAATGAGGTTAAGATGCATATGCAAGCAAATCTTATTACAACATGTGATAAAGGTCAAAACCATAATACAATTCGTAGTCTATAATGAAGAAGTACCATAATTACAAATTTGTATAGTAAACTTATTGTCGATCTTTTGACTACATTATAAAAATACTTTTTTGTAACATATAGCATGATATTAATTTTCAAATACGGATATTTGTGGAAAAAATATATAAAGGAGATATACTTACTAAATTAAAGGGGTATATTTAATAACTACCAAGAATCATCCTACCTCAAATCCAATCTAGTTCGGGGCAAATTCACTTAAAGATAGGATGGTCACACGTTTGGATCGACTCAATGATTCAATCATTCTAAATTAAATTAAAAAGAAAAACTCAAATTGATTCAAATTATTAGTTTTATTTAGATTTTAAAAGTACAAGCCTAATGACATCAATTCCAATATCAAATTTGAATGAGTAAAACTTAAATCAATCCAAAATCATATTATTTTTAAAAAAATATTTAATTTTTTATGTTGTGTAATTTTATAATTTTATGTTATGTAATTTTATAATTCTCATTTTTAATATTATCTATAACAACCTAAATTTTTACTATTAAAATTACAAACACAATTATGCTAAAGTACTTTTATTCATTAATTTACATGAAATTACATAAACCTTATACTACTTTTACATTGTAAGGGATAAATTAGAATTCATCTCTATGAATTTCATATGGATCATTGTCTTCAGATGATTTTGCCTTGGGAGTAGGCCTAGCAGCTTTAGTCCTGTTGTAAGTAGAGGAAGAATTGCTTGGTTGTCTCCTCCTAGGGTGTGAAGGAAACTAGGGGGGTGATTTTGAGACTCGTGGAGGTTCCACTAAAGTCAGAATTATCAAAAGATCTATCTGTTCTGAAGTTGTCGAGGCAAAAGGTTCTACTGGAAAGAAAGTAAAACAAACATATCTTGTGTATGTGTCTAACTGATACAATGAGTCTCTAGTCCATCATCCACAAAGCGGGGTAATGTACACGTGGAATAAAAGATGGAATTCTTCATACATCTTTACCTAAAAATGTTAGTTGTAGGAGTGAAACTCCAATTCTTTTAATAAACACATCATATTGGCGTACCTGTAATTGTAATATCTCAACCTTACCATATCAAGTCCTATTTATTAATACTAGCGTTTGGGATCCATCGCTACCTCATACTATTAACTCCCGAGGACTTATGCGAAACGTAACATTAAATTCATAAGTTGCAATTTATTTGGGTGACAATCAAGAGTACATATCTTGAGTTGGCACAAATCTCAGATACTCTCTATCGATATTGGCAATGCTATGCTTTGTCGGGGTTTTCAAGCCGGCTCTGTGACTCCTTAACCCAAACAATTCACAAACTTGATGCTTATACATTCCCAAGGACTTCCACAACCTACATACATTCCTCAGGTATCTTTTGAACCCATTGCATTCCTTTATTCTTTTATCTCACTTGTGTCTTATTTATTATTATTTCATATTTACTTCCATCAATCAAGTCTCACGGTACTAGATTCCTAGAATTTCCTTGGTTTATTTACATTACGGGGGATCTCTTATTTTAAAGAGACTTATTGATCATATTATTCATTAAGTTGGGTTTCTAAATACTAAATTCTTCTTCCTATTGTGATTATACATCTTGTTGTTTCTTGTTTAAATTGTTACCGATATTCACCTAGTTAGGGGTATTATTGTCATTTACAAAAATATCATATTACTCAACAGAATTTTATATCATGAATAGAATCTTAAGTTAGAATTCAAATTTTAAGTTCCTTACTAGTTCTGAGGTCTGAAGTCTAATCTCAGTTTGGATTAGTTCCATTTTTGTCTTAAGGGCAAAATAGTCTTTATTAAAGACAATGTATCATTTATGAGTCTTTGTTTCTTAATATAATCTCTAAATGTGTATAGTCTATAGATATATAGTTTTTTAGGAGTTTTCTTTACCATTCTTAGGATTACAGGGAAAGATTATCACACAAATTTTGATTTGTAGGTTTAAGGGTATTTTGGTCATTTTTCACAAAATATTTTAGCAATGATTTCTTTCTTTTTCTTACCCTAGAACACTTTCTATAATTTTTTAACATCATAAGCATAGTTATTTCAACTCAAGTAATTTTTAGATAACATAAAAATCCAAATTTTCTATCATAAGCGTATTTTAGTCATTTATGAAAAATTTGTGTTCTAGGAAATTCTTTTCATATTTTTCAACTAAAATTTTTTATATAGATTCAAATAGTAGTCTAGAAATTTGGACTAATTTTTCCTAAAATTAAAATGTTCCAGAAATGCTAAAATTCCTATTTTTAAATCAAAAGGGTATTTTGGTCATTTTGTAAAAAAATTTCTTTTCAAATTTTTGTTTTAGATTCTTGCCCCTAAAATTTTAAGAAAAAAATTTATTATATGCCTCAAGGTATTAGGCTGGTTTCTATAGATGAAAATGACCTAGATTGATAAAAATAATTAATTTTATGACCTAGGGGTAAAATGTAAAATGGTCATTTTGAAAATATCATTTTATTTTCAAGGATTTTTAAAATATCAAAAGTGATTTTTATACTCTAGGCTTATAATAGTTTCTTAGAATTTTTCCCCAAAATTTATTATTAGAATAAATCCAAATCCTTATTTTTTTTCAATTAATAGTATTTTTGAAATTTCTCACAAATAATTTAATTTTATTAATTTCTTTGAAAAATAATTATCTCATCTTGTTCATTATACTTTAAGCTAACTTATGTAAAGTTTTCAGAGCTTGGAGAGGTAAAAATAACATAAAATCACATAAAACAAAATGGAGGGTATTTTGGTAATTTTTTAAGGAGGGGTATTTTGGTAATTTTTCCATCATCTTCAACCACTGGCTCTGGTTTTCGAACCAGAGAATTCAAATTTGGGAACTTTGAATTCTTTCGTATTTTTGGGAACTACCCAAAACTCTTTAATAACTAACTATGGTCAAATCTCACTCTTTAATTGAACAAATCATGCTCAGAATAAAGCCAAATAAATTTGAATTTACAGTGTTTGAAAACATGAACTTAAATTTTCAGTTCTAGAAAATTATGGCATTATAGAGCTTCAAATATTCAAAAATTCTAATTGGAACAACATAGGACAATTCTGTAATCAAATTAAGAAGAAAAGAAGATCTCTTCTACCTTAATTTAAAGTTTCAATTTTCTTCAATGGAGGCTCGGTTCACCGCTGCAAATTCTTGCTCTTTTTTCTTGTTTCTTCGATTTCTTAGTACCAACAATTTTCTGGGAGTATTTCGAATCGTTTGGGACTGGTTTGGAGTAATTTGGTAGAGTATAAATGATTTTTCGAAGAGAAATAAGCTTTCTTCTATGGTGGATTTCAACTTTGGGTCGAGGCATTTTTATAGTGTTTCAAGCCGCTATAGGAGGATTATTTTATTCCCTTAGGCTAGGATAATAGCTCCGCTAAGTCATTGTGCCTAGGAGTGCTTGGTGATGCGTGTGGCAAAAAGCCTTGAAGCTTTGAGAAGACATCCATGGAGGTTTGCTTAAGGAGGGAGAAGATAATTGAGAAGAGATAGAAGATTAAATAAATCCTAATTGTCAGCAATGGGCCTAGAGGTCTTAATGAAAATACTCCTCTCTCATTCCACTTAGCATGCCTAAAGGGGGCAGGTTTCGAATCTCAGTCAATCCCCTTTTGATTTTTCGCTTTTGCTTTGTCTATCATTTATTCTTCCACCCCTTACATATTAATTAAAAACGTGGATATGTTACCTTGAGTGGGTAGCACAGTTGGCAACAAAGCACATTTTCTCTCTCTCTCTCTTCCTCCAACGTCTCAAGTTCAAATTCTCCCAACGTTTTTTTCAATTTTCGTTTTTATTTCTTTTCTTTTTCTTTTATTTTATTTTTTTCTATTTTTATTTTTAACTTGATTATTTTTGCTTCTTATTTTTTATTATTTTAAAAATTAAAAGTAGGATGTTACATTATCCATTAGTTTTTTTTTAATTTTGTTATAACTTTTTTAATTCTTATTATTTTATTAAGTGATATGATAATTTGATTCGAACCAATCTAAATATGATTAAGTTGATTTGATTCAAGTTTTTAATATTTAGAAAAAAATTAGATCAATTTAAAGCGATTAATGTTAAGACAAAAACGAATCAAACTCCTAAAAATTATGCTTCGATGTTGCAAACAATAACTAATTTTTATTGTCTATAATAAACAAACAATTTGATTGATGATCTATTTGATAGACCATCTGTCTATCGTCTATATATAAATAACTTTATCATTTGTTTATACGATTCATTTGATCTAAACTTAGAAACATTTATTTTCATATGTAGTTATTACATAGAAATAAATTTCTTTGTTTTGTAGAAAATGTTTTAAAGAATAAAGAAGGTTATCAAAATATTTTTAAGAAGACTTTAGTCACCTTAAAAGTCACGCTTTGAAAACTTAGTACATGTAAAATACAAGATTCATATTTGATTACTGATATCTGATAAGAGCTACAAAAGAAGATAAGTAGGATGTGTTATCAACATATTAGGTGACTAGTTGGTGAAAAATAATTATTGTAACATTTAATGCTAATTCATACATCTAACTAACAGATGAACACTAGAAAATCATTGTGAGACAACAAAAAGAAAACATCTTTTGTGATTCCTTACTTTTAAAAGTCTTCTTTGTAATTGTTGTTTTAATAAAAGATCTTAAACACTAGCATATCTAAGAGCTAGACTCATTGACATTATTTACATTTTTCTGATATAGATGCTTAGAATCACCTGAGCTCATAACAATTTCAGAGCTTGTGAGGTTAAGTCAAAAATGACTTGTGAAAGAATACTTATAGTAGCTTGAAGAGGCTACTAGGAAATATTACTATTTTTAGAGCTAGAATTGGTTTGATAAAAGAATAATTGTATATTTCTAATATAGTGGAACATGGAGGTTTGCCAAGAATTTAACATAGTCTTAGTGGTAGAGGTGAATTAGTATAAAATTTGTTGTATTATTTCTTTTTATCATATGTTCATTAACAGAAAAAACATTTGATTTTATCTTAAACAATGTTATCTATATTTTGTTTGTTAAGCACTTAAAACTTTGTTTTACCTCTTTTTAACTATAAACGATCATGAATCATGTTATATTCGAAGGTTTTGCGAAAAGTTTTTGAAAACACAATTCAACCTCCTTCTTGTATTTTTTGTTTGCTTTATAGTTTGGTATCAAAACTTAGCCTCTAAGAGGTTGAGCACCTAATAATGTATAGAGGAAAGTATTCATACATGGTCAACCACAAAGGACAACTCATACTAGAAGGAGCTTCTCTTATTATACCTCTAGCTTTTCTTACAGAAGACTATCCCTATTAGAGATACATATGAAGATGTATATACAGTCGACTCAATATCAACTTTGACATATTATTATCAAAGGTGATATTCTTATCACTCGTCTAGAAAATCAATGGACTTAAAAAGACTTCAACAATGCACAACTCAACACTAAAACACAATACACCATCACATGCACTCTTATAAAAATATAGTACAATAAGTTTTGTGCTCTAAATACTGCTAAAGAGCTATGGGATACTCTTAGAGTCAACTATGAAGGAACTGAAGATATTCACCTTAGAAAGGTTGTCACTCTCATAAGCTAGTATGAAAACTTCTCTATGAAGGAGAAGAAGATCATAGATTGAATGTTTGGAAGATTCCAAACTATTTTAATAGTAAGGATTTACAACACTTCAAGTTGGAAAATCCAGTCAAAGAAAAAAGGAGAGAAAATCCAATAGTAAAGCCTTAAAAGTAAAACATATAAGAAAACAAAAGAAAGCTTAGATGGATCTATTTGATGAAGAAGTATCTTTTCTTTCATGAAAGTTAAAAAAGATGTTAAAGAAGAAAGGAAAGTTCAAACACCCATCCAGGAAAACGAATAAGTTCAAAAGAAAATACATTAAGAAAACCAATGATATTGTCTACTTTTAGTGCAGATAATCTAAATATATCAAAGCACATTGTCCCAAACTTCAAAAGAGATAGCACTCAAAGAAAAAGAAAAAGAGTATGATAGTCATTTGGGAGGATTTGGACAATGACAGTAGCTCAAACGATGAAAAGGTCAATCTATGTCTTATGGCTAAAATAGATGCAAACTAAGAGGTAAAGTTTGTATCTGAATCTTCATCCTCTTCATTAGATGAATATTCTAATAATGAAAAAATGTCTTATGAAACCTTTCTACAAAACTGTCATATAATTTATTTGTAGTATGAAAGATATAAAGAAAAATACAAAAAAATAGTTTATGAAAATCTCTACTTTAAGAAATTAAATGAGAATTTGTGTAGAAAAGTCAAGACCCTTGAACAAAGTATGACATACTATGCAAATAAAGATCATACAAACTGTAAGTCTGAGACTCAAAGATTAAAAGGTGAACTCTCTTGTTTACACAAAGACATTTCTAGGTGGATCTATTGTTGTCAAAATGTTTTTGAAAAATCATCAACACCATATGATAAATTTGGACTTAGGTTTCATAACACAAATTCTGAATCATTTGCTCAAGAGTCCAATACAGTCTGTTGTCACTTTTGTGGAAAGTTTAGCCATATGGAACACATATGCATACACAAAAGGAAAAAAAAAAGATTGAAAAGAACTATAAAACTAATGGAAAAGTACTAAAATCTTTTATTAGCAAGAGTGGATAGTTAAGACAGTCTAGTTATTTTTGTATTAATTTAATTTTTTGTGTGCATATTTTTTTTCCTTCTATTTTATCCTTCAACTAATACACGTATTGTAGTTATACTTAAAAGAGACTAAGAGTAAAGTTGTCTAAGAAATGTGTACACAAAAGAAGATATTCCTTTTATATATTATTATTATATATGTTATATATTATCCTTTAACTAATGCATGTATTGTAGTTATCCTTAAAATAAAGTAAGGACAAAGTTGTCTAAAAATATATATACACCAAAGGAAAGTATTCCTTTTATATATTGTTATGTTATATTATTATTATTATACTATACTCACACACAACAAAATTGTGATTTTATTATTTTTCTAAATTTAAATACATAACTTAACCATGACTCTTTTATGTATGTTTACATAATAAAATTGTGGTTTTGTTAAATTTACAACTAAAAAAAACTTGTGATGATAATGAGCCAACATTATTGTCATAGTAGTGTTGGGGTGTTTTGGTGGTGAGCTTTGTGGCAAGCAATAAGGACAAGGAAAAAGGGTGTTGTAAAAATAGGAAAAGAGGGAAAGTAAGGAAAAGTAAGGAGAAGAAAGGGTGTAAAGAAATAAAGGTAAGAATAAAAATGTATTTTTCATAATTTTTGAAAAAATGGGTGAGAAAAGAGAAATTTAGGGAGAGAATAGTTGTGCCCTTAGTCTATTTGCAGAGCTTAACTTTTACGAATGCAATCTTGTGTCGACTTCTGAACAATATAATACTAGTTTAAACACATGTTTTTCAGCCTTGTAAAATCACATTGGAGGTTAGAAACATCATTTGGAATTTTAGTCAACTTATTTCGCAATGAGTATATCCATGATTCAACTTGAATTTATCACCAACTACAGATACTCCTTTCAATTTTTATTTTACAAAAAACTTATACATACATTTTGATGATTTTATATATAAAATTTTTTAATTTATAATTTACTAATTAATATAATCTCATATATTAGGATTTAGTTATTTTTAATCCATTCGTTGTGTTTTTTTAGTCCATTTTGATGTTAATGATCCATAATCTGACTTTAGTTCTAGTCACCTAACTTTGTTCTTTTACCTCACTTTTTGTTCTTCCTACTTTATTTTTTATTTGGTTTTTGTAATTTCTAAAAATATTCTTGACAAAAACATGATTTTATTAATCAAAATGCATTTTCATTTAATAAGAGAGGTGCAAACAAAATACATAATAGAAACATAATTTTCTTGTGTTTTTATTAATAAAATCTTGTTTCTATTGTGTATCAAATTTGCATTTTCTAACACAAGAAAACCACATTTCTAGCAATCAAAATACATAAGAAAGTTACGTTTGTATTTTTTATTTTTGAAACATGCATAATAGAAACATATTTTCATTGTGTAATTGATTATAGATATAATTTACTTTTTTAAAAAAAAATTCCTTTTAATAGTAATGAAACTAATTAAGGTGCAATTTTTTTAATAATAATTAAATCAAGTATGATATAAATAATCTTTTTAATTAAAATTTAATTAATTATGATAGAAGTCAATTCATAATAAATTTTAATAGACTACATATTTTTTTTAGAACAACATATATTATGTTAACAATTAATTAGTCATCTTTCTCAATTTTAATGTTTATATCTAATATACTACTATATTTTTTAACAATTGATAAATTTTCATTTTTAAGTATATATTAACAAACTAAATGTAAATAAAAATATATATAATTTTAACAAATGTAGTTTTCATAGTTTTTGAAAAAGATTGGGTAAGAAGAAAGGTATTCGAAAAGAGAATAGTTGTGCCACAAAGCTTAACCTCTATGAATGCAACCTCATGCCAACTTCTCAACAATATAATACTAATTTAGATAACATTTTTTGGTCTTGTAAAATTACATTGGAGGTTAGAACCATTATTTGGAATTTTAGTCAACTTATTTTGCAATTAATAGTTCTAGAGTTATATTAGTATTTTCTTTTAAAGAGGAATGAATATAATTAAAATATTAAATACATTTTATTAAATATATTTTAATAAAATTTTATTTTTGTTTTCTTAATTAACATATTTTTGGTATATTCTATGGGTAGTTTAAATTTAAATAAAATTAACAAATTAATTAAATTAAATTAAATTAGATATACTTTAATTATTCATAATAAATATTTATTAAATTAAATAGGATATAATTAAATAAATTTAACTTTTAAGATTGAGGAAAAGTATAAAAAAAATTGAAACAAGATATATTAGCTTGCCTCTTAGTTCAATAATAATAATAATGGGAAAAAGAACAAAAAATATAAATTTAATAAGAATCTCTATATAGCCTTGTATGAGTCAGTATCACACGAAACTTGTAAAACTACTTAGGCTTTGTGGGGGGACACTAATAACACCTAGCAAAAAGTTTAAATGTGTCAATTTATTGAATGAAATTGAGCATGCTTGGCTAACTATCAACCCAAATCCAACTTCCAAATATTTGTTGGGACAATCCTACCCAACCTCCTAAAAATGATAGTAGTCTCTACAAAATTTTGTTAACTTAAAAAAACACTAAAATAAAATATAATTAACTTTGACTCTTATACTCTGAAAGAAATAATGGGTAATACATCACAAAATTGTAAAATGAGCATTTTTAAGTGCCTATCTAACCTCCCTAGTAGGTGTTGAAGCAAAGGTAACAATTTGTAACAAAGCATACATTATATATACAACAAAGCTAACATGGAGGGATCCAATAATTGAGTGAATAGGGTCAAAGAAAGGAAAGATGATTGCAAAGAACTATATTGGAATTGCAATAAAAAAAAAAAGTCTAGCCAAGACCTTTTTAATCAAATTCTTAGTTTTATGCATTACAATGAATTTTTTCCACACATAATACAAAGTAGCACAAGCAAATCCAAAAGTTATGAATTGCAAAAACCATATTTCAAAAAATGGTTTCATTAGACAATGTCATCAATTAGTATACGGTAACTTTATTTTTAATGAAAAATTAATCCAATATGTATAATGAAATTTATTGAATGGATTTCATTTTGCTAACCTAATGAATGTGCATGAGAATAATAATAGTATCTCTAAACCATGTCCTTGAAAATAGAGAAAAAAACATTGAAATAGGTGAGGAGAAAGACACCTAATGCCCAATATACTGCAAATGTTAATGATATTATTAGGGTTAACACATATAGTGGTGCAATAAGATATATTAGCTTAAACTTCTATGGCCTCCACATTGCATGTATAATTTCCCTACAATATAACATTAATTACTTGCATGTCAAATTCATATTATAGATAAAGATAAAGCTTTTGTTAAGCCTATAATTAACTTGAAATCTCAATAAAGTCTTGAAAATTTAGAACTTGGTTAACCTTTACCTACCTTGCACAAACAATTAGTTGAATTAATGATTCAAACAAATGGAAAGTGCAACTAAAATGAGGCACTATTAACTTATAAAATTTTTCAATACAAGATGCAAAAGATTACAACCTCAAAACCCAAGTAGTCTACAAAAGTAATGAAAAACATAAGCACCAAACTCCATATATATTAGAAGTAATAAAACTAATGTCCGACATAGCCAACTCCCATATTAATTTGATGGAAAAAGAATAATAGTAGCTCCGTTAGCATCTACATTACATATATTGTGATAGAGGACTATCCCTTGATGATGAAGCCTCTAAGGAATGGAAGATTGAAGGTCCTCTCACCAAAGCAAGAAAGAGAAGGCTTGAAGAGAATATTGGACTTCTTTTGAATTTTTTAGTCCAAGCCCATTGGGCCATCTTTGGATCCAAGCCCAACTTGTACATACTTAGTATAGGATCTTTGTTTTTGGGCCATTGTATTTAGGCCATTAGAATAGGATTTCAATTCGGATTGTATTTCATTTTTGGGCTTGTATTTTTGGCCCATTAGTTTAGAATTGGGCTTCCATTTGTGATTTGGGCTTGAGTGGGTCTTGCAAGGCCCAACCCACCCTCCTTTTCCTTGTGTAACCCGTGGAAGCTTGCTTGTGAAGTTTCCAAGGTTAGCTTAGTGTCTATATAAGGCTCTTAAGTCAACTTTGGTCAAATATACATCATTAATGAAATTTCTCTCTTGTGAGTTTAAAAAATTCTCTCTAGTTCGTTAGTGAGTAAGGTCTTTTTTTCCTTATCAAAGTTTTCTAAACTTTGTGGCGGATTCTACACTCTCCTTATATTAGATTTAACATTCAAGTTACATATTTCATCTCTTTTCTCCTTCATTTTCTTGATTTGAAGATTGATTACTCTTGAAGATGAGATCCTTGGACTTTGGAGCTTCAAATCCTTGAAGAACCTTTAACACACTATGCCATTGTACATGTACATACACATTCTAAGACAGAAAAATGGAAAAAGTGTCATTTTGAAAAAAAAATGTTAAGAAATGTTGTTTATGCTTGCAATTTAGAACCATATAGAATGTCTTTTATAAATTGACATACTATTTCCATGTCTTTAGGAAAAGGTGAAGGTAGATAATGACTACAGCACAAGGTATAACTTATGGGAATTCTTGAGCTACATGGTTTAACAAAAGAGAAGATAATCTAGTTTTCAAACAATTATAATAAATTGTAATCATAATGTAACTTCTAAGAATGGATAATACTAGTTGAGTCTAACAAAAATTATATCTATACTTGGCTCCAATTCTCCAAATCATGGTTTTCGTATCTTTTTCTTGCAAGGATGAATTCTTGTACCCATAGGTATTTGATCTGGATCATACTCAACCTTGTATATTTGAAAAAGTTGATACACTAAAATTGTAATTCGATTGGCTAAAGAAAAGATAACCATAGGTAGAGTGTTGGATGCAAATGCAGGGGCACTTAGGTAGTCAAATTAGTTGAATACAAGAAGAAGAAAAAATAAAAAATAGTCAAAATTCAAGTTTATGCTAAAATCATCTCATATAGCTTTACAAAAAATGATTGGGGCATGTTCAATTGAACAAGATACATGCAACAAAGTGATTTCTAATCAAAATGAAAAGAAAATTATCAAAAGCTAGAAAGACAAAAGAAACAAAAGGTAAAGTACTTAAAAGGATGAGATCCAATAATGACAACACATTTGAGTCGACCATGTTCTTGATAACATATATAATTGAGTATCTCATTTGTTAGCAAATGACTTTAGATAGAAAATTTTTTGAAAATTACAAAATAGAGTAAAAGTACCATAAATAGAACAAACAAGCTAAAATCAGTCTTATTACCATAACCACAACAAATAAGTCTTATTGTCAAATACAAAAAAAAAAAAGGTCAAAAATCAAAACTAATGTCAAATAAAATGAAAAAACTTCTAGTTTCTAATTGATCCCTCAAAGGTGAAGCAATAGGAAAGATGTAAATCTTCAAGTTGATTTCTTGAAATTGTTCATCCACCTTCGTAATGAAGAAAAAAATTGTCATTAGAACAAAAGATAATCTTAAAAATCACTTTAATAAATATAACACAAAAAATCAATTAAAAATAAAAACATTGTACCTTTGAATTTTTCTTCAAATTAAATTTATGGCAAAGCTAACATCCACCATAAAACAACACCTCCATAAATTCCTTATTCAATCTTTAATAATATTCACCAATTAATCTACCTTCAGCACTAAATGTAGACTCTAATGCTATAATTGAGATTGGAATAGCTAGCATATCACGAATCACCTTTAATAAAACCTTATAATTTAAATTATTGTTCTTCCACCATTCTAAAACTCTAAAAGAGGAATTATCACCATTAGGAATATAAACACGCTCCTCAAGATAAGCATCTAATTATGATTTTATTGGGGCAACTAATCCCTTCATACACACAAGGCTTATTGTTTGGTCAAACCTAGTTATAATTGAAGATTTAGGCATAAAGGTAGTTGAGTAGTTTACATTAGTAGCATTCATTTCATTCAATAAGTATTCAAACATCATATTCACAAGAATTAAGATAATATTAGGTATGATTGACACATTTTGTTAACCAAGATGTAAAGCAATTAAGAATTTAGATTATGAATTAGTACTAAGCAACTACTAAAACATAACCAAAAATGTAATAAAAGAACCTAAATTGAATGTTTAGATTTGATCAAACACACAATGTGCAACTAAAACATTAAAAATTCAATAGAGGTAATGTTGTCAGGGTTGAAAGTTGTAACAAACGCATTCATGTAATCACATCATAAGCATCGCCTTCTCATTCCAATACACTTAAATTCACTATATTTCTCAATCCCTAATTCCTTAGTTGAATTAAGATAAAATTTATTCATACAATCTCCAATTCCTTAGATAATTGTAGGAAGAAATTTGTGTTAAATGCAAGAATTTGAGAAATCTTGATTAACAAACCATTACCTATTCTTATATTTGTTAAATTCTTCAATTCAAATTTGGAAATGAAAAGCATTTTTTCAATCATAATTCAATTTCATGAGAAATTAATGAAGGATTTAATCATTATATAGAATTAGATGTAGAATTGAAGAGATATTGTATTGAAATAAGTAAAAGAAGAGATTTATAAATAATACATAAATGAAGTCATTTGTTCCAATCCTAAGAACTGATTATCTAGCTACTTCTAACCATAACTATGGAAGAAATCCAAGGTGAAGTGGAGAAATGTGATGAAGAAGTCACGAAAGGACCAAGAAGTGTTCTTCATAAGCTCTAATAAGTGAATTTCCTTTTTATATTTGTCCATTCATAAATGACGGGCTTGAGACAAACCCATTCTTGTGTTTGTCTTCAGATAAACATTTAAGCTCTATGGCTTTTCACATTAAGCATGGGGTTTACCTGCATTAAGCATGACTTTTCAAGGAAGGAAAACATGATGCATGCTACGCTAATTGTGAAAATGGTAGAGATTCATCTTCAAATTAGCTCTCTAGCTCTTTTGCGCTAAGTGCAAATATTTTTTGTACTAAGCACGATCTGTAACTTCAATTCTTCTAGGTCCACTTCACTTATCAATTCCTACATAATAAATTAATGATTTTTATGAGAAGTTAATATAAACTAAAAAGCAATAACCTAAGTTTAATTTATTGTATTTTTTCTTTTTTTACAAAATTAAGGTCAAACACATGTCAAAAATAAGGGAAAAAAAGGATAGGTGTCAATTTACCAAAATCTTATGATTTAATAAGCTTTATTTTCAGCTTTAAGTTACCAACTAGCTTTTTAATTAGTTGTACCAAATATAGCCTATATTTATTATTGTAAAAATAGGTTATCTAGTCTGATAAGCCTTGATTAATCTATGTCAAGTTGGTCTACATTCTATTTGAGTTGTTAATTTTATGTCTAGTAAGACCTTATATAAAAATGAATAAAAAATAAAAAATAACGTTGTATTTACTTTAAATAAGATACAATAATTATGATATGTTGAGAATACTTAACAGTAAAATTAAATTATATTATAATTAATATTATATAAAGTAGACATTGACATATAATAAAGTTAATTTATAAGTTATGATACAAATCTATAGAAAAAAAAATATCTTGCATATAATAAACACTTGCAAATAATTTTTTTTAATTATGTTGTTGGTGTGAATTATCTATCAACTTTGTTATTGATTAATTTTTATTGAAAAAAATTAACTAGTCACTTGTAATGAGTTTTTTTCTTCTTCTTCCAATTATGTTTTTTATTTGTTTAAAATATTCAACTATGTTTTCAATTCTTACAAATAAAAAAAAAATTAAAACCTTATTTAAGAAGATGAAGTTCAATTTTACTCTAACCAACAACTTGTTGCATAGCCCATTCACCTTTAATTTAAGCAAAAAATACCTTACATAATTAGGATCCATTTTCTAATGAGTATAACCCTTGCATGTCCTAAATCAGAAGCTTAATTGTAAATTTATCACCCAACTTTCATCATTTTATGAATTTTATCATCTAAATTTTATTTTCATGAAATTTACCACCTAAATTTTTAATTTTCACAAATTTTACTAATGTAGAAGTGCCACTAAAATAAAATTTCAATTTTTGTAAAAAAAATATAATTTTGTTACCAATATAATAACAAAATGTGCAAAATTTGAAATATATAATAATAAAATGCATGAAAATAAAAGTTTAATGATAAAAT
>JAMLFT010002026.1:0-27597 GCA_026544285.1 Pachyrhizus erosus | reverse complement strand
AAAAAATATTTATTAAAGGATAATTTTATTAATTTTTTAATTTTAATAAATATATTATTAAATTTTTTAAGACAATAATATTTGTTTAAAAAATAAAATAGATTTTTAATATTTCACAAAAAATAAACACATCAATAATATAAAAAAATTAATACTAAAATCTCAATGAATTTAATACAAAACAAGAAGTAAAGAAAAGAATGTTAACCTTAATAAACTAATAACATCTTTAACGAATGCTTCCACTACAACTTTTTTCCTTTAAGCAACCCGCTTGGCAAGAAAGCATTCGTTGCTATGTGCTTTAGCCTTAAAAAAAAAAAGAATTATTATTAAAATATCAAATTTGTTTTGAAAGGATTTGTTGTTTGTTGTTTTGTGTCCAATGGATACTTTGTTAACAGTTTTTATTTTTTGCAATTGTATGTTTTTAAAATCATTGTATATAAATTGGGTTGTTCAATTTTTTTATCTTTCACAACTAAACCTCTCAAATTTCTTTTATTTTCACTCTCAAAATTTTCAACTTCTCCTATCAACGATTTCAAATGAATCTTGTGAAACATAATTAAAAATGTTTTGAAAACGATAATCAACAAAATTATTTGTTGTTTTAATTATGTAACTTCTATTATTTTAATTATTGTCTTTTATGTCATGTTATTTATGTAAAGATTATTTTAATTATTTTAAATAAAATATAATTTAATTATATTCTTATTTTTATTATAAAATATTTTACATAATAATAGTCTAAAAAATTTAATTTTTAAAAATTAAATTAATTTATAAATAAGATAGTCTTAAGTTAATAAATTATTAATAAGATGTAATTTGGTGGGACTCATTTGAAACATTCAAGGAGAGTTGTTCTATTGAAGAGAATAAGTATTTAGAGATGTTTATATTAGAAATAGTAAGACCGAGTGATATGTACAAGTAGATTTCATTAGAAACACCCAAAAATAAAAAAGTGTTCCATTAAAGATGATGTAAGTGTTCAAGCTTGTATAAAGTAAAGAGGTGGGTGGATCACACACTCATGTAAATAAAGTCTTTTTTTGTGATTGTAATAAAGAAATATTGAACCACTCTATTTTTTAGGAGTATAAGTGGATGAAACAAAGTTATATAAAAATTTAATAAAAGAAAGAGACATAAAATGAATACTATTACAAATAATGTGATAAAAACAATAAAGAAGGATAAAAAGACAAACGAGATAAAAATAAAATGTAAGAAAAAATTATTTCTTCCCATCTTTATTATAAAGTTCAAATTAAAAAAATATGATTTAATTTTTTTTATGAGGTTTATTATAAAATATATCTTGTAAATTAATTATTTTTTTCACAAAATGTCATTTATTAAAATTAATTGAAAAATAATGTGATAGGAGAGAAATATGATTCATTAGTATTTATTAATTTTGTTCAAGAAACAGTTTTTTTTTTAAATCCTTCCATACTATTTTATATCATGCTTAAGATTGATGCATTTATTATTAAATTCAATTAATATTAAGAGCTCCTTAAAAAGTATTTTTGTAACTTTTATTTTTAAATCAAAATTAAAATTTCATTTAAACAATCATTGCAATAAAAAATTACAATAAATTTCAGTATAAATGATCAGAATGAAACTTCATTTTAGATAAAATAACATCACAACAAATATCTAACTTTTGTCGTAATAATATTCCAAAACCAATATGGGAGGAATGCTATTGAGGGGTTGGGCATTTTGAATGAATCAAGCTTACATGATATGGTAAATGTCAATCTAATTGTGAGCTTGAATATGTTTTTGTTTGAGCTTGTTCTTGATTGGAGTTATTCAAAATAATGCTCAAATATATTATTCTTTACAATTTTTTCATCTTTTATATATTATAGAATATGTATGTTAGATTAGAGTGTTGGTTTTTTATGCGTAGAAAATATATTTTTAAATAAAGAGATATATTATTTAGAAGAGTTTCAATAATATTTTATTTATAAAACTTTATATAGAGTAAAAATGCAATACAAAATTCAAATATTAAGATTATTTTAATCTTAAAATCAAATTATTAATCTCCTAATTTTAAATGATAATTATAATAATTTTTTATCTTTATCTAAATAATATCCTAAAGTTTGAAACATAACAAAAAATTTTAAAATCTAAATTATTCTAATTCAAATTATAAATATTTAGGTATTTATTCTCAATACTCCTCATTGTCTTAGTATATGTTGACATCTAATTTAAATTTGAGCTTTCACCTTTTGATGCTTGCTTTCTTTCTCTTAATTTTGTTTGTAATTTTTATCTTTATCTTTCTTCTATGAGACTATATCTTCATTCAACTTGAACATCTCTTTGAGTGCATTTATCCTTTTTTGATAAACTTAATCTCCATTGTTGCTTGTGGGCTTCATGGTGACAACATTGAACCTTTGACAGATGTTGAGAAGTGGTTCTTCATCTACATCTTTATTATCTTCCTTAACATCAAGCTTTTATCAAAGTACATATATCTTCTTTTTATTTTCGTCATCTGTAGTTGACTCCTTTTTTTTTTTATCAAATCTAAAGCAAAAAAAATGCTTGCCTTTCATTTGAACTTTGATGACATCTTTATTGTTTTTATCTTTTATCAAACAATTCTTATATTCAAATGACACCTTGTAGCCTTTCTCCAATAGTTGAGCAACATTTAAAAGATTTTGATCAATTTCAAGAACATATAAAACATCATAAATCAATTTCAAACCTGAGTGGCTTTTAATTGCAACTATTCCTTTGCCTTTTATTGTAACATGTGTTTCATTCCCATTTCTAACTTTGGAAATTATAGTTTTGTTAAGATCTTTGAAATGTCCTTGATCATTTGTAATATGGTTTATACAACTACTATCAATAAGCCAAGTCTTTTTGGAGTTATTGGTTGTAAATCATGGCATTACAAATAATTGTTCCTCTTCATCTTCTATTGATCCTCAACAACCTTGACAACCTCTACTTGTTGTTGATGAGAGTCACATACTTTTTTCCATAAGTCTTAATTGACTGCATTTGTAGCATTTTGCATCGGGCATCCACCAACATGTCTTTGGTGGATGATTAATTTTTTTTCAATAAGGCCATAGTGGAAAAAATTGTGTGTGATTTTTTTGGCTACCATCTCCAACTTGTCATTTTTTTTTCCATAATTGTTGATCTACAGGTTGGTTCGAAAAACACCTTCCATTGTTCCTTCATGTCTCATAAAGTTTTTTTTTCTCTTGGTCCTACAAGGCATGCATGATTTCTACCAAAGTGATATTTGACAGATCCTTTGTGTTTTCCAAAGAGGCAATAAAAGCTTTATATCTTTTAGGTACCATTACTATAATTTTTTCTACAATCATAGAATTAGGAAATTGTGTACCTAGTAACTGTACCTTATTAGCAATACTAAGAAATTTAGTTTAGTATTCTTTGATTATCTCAAACTCCTTTATTTGTTGTAACTCAAACTCCCTCATTAGATTCAACATTTGCATACTTTGAATCCTTTCATCTCTTGCATATTCTTCCTTTAAGTAATTCCAAATTGTTTTTTCAGTTTTAAGAGTCATGATTTTGGTAAAGATAGTTTTTGAAACACTAGCAAATAGGAATGACTTTGTCTTTGCCTTCTTGATTTTTTTCTCCTTGTTAGCCTTCATTTGGATCATGATGGGATTGTCTAGTAGTAGAGTAACATTGTAATCTTCTTCTATGGCTTCCTAGAGATTTAAAGCTTCTAGGTAGGAGTTCATCCTCATTACCCAAAGGTCATAGTTTGTCCCATCAAAGATAGGAAAACACAACTTGTGAAAAAAATTTATTTTGGCATCCATCTAATAGATCCCTAAAGAAAAGAAGTCTTGATACCAATTGTTGGTTTTTTGTGCCTAGAAACTATATTTTTAAACAAAGAGATATATTATTTGGAGGAATTTCATCAATATTTTATTTATGGAACTCTATATGTAAAACAAAAGTGGCACACAAAATTTGAATACTAAGATTATCTTAATCTTAAAATCAAACTACTAATCTCCTAAAATAGTATCCTAAAACTTGAAACATAACAAAAATCCTAAAGTTAAAATTATTGTAATTTAAATTACAAATATTTAGCATCTATTTTCAATATAGACAAAACTTTATCATGAATCACTTTAATAGGTAGTATATCATATACCATAATTTTGAACTATTAGATCAATTCCATATCATATGTTGCATCCTACATCGTCCAAGCCAAATTACTCTTTCCTCACGTTAAATACTATTCATTATCATTGGAGATGATTTTCAATAGCAACATTTGTGCAACACATTGCAAGCAACAAAACTAGCAAAGAAACTCATTCCTCCACCACAAATTGAAAAAAGGTATGCAAGCTCCAATTCAAATCACTACTACAACTCAGAGTACATCGAAGTTCAAATCAAAAGCAAACAAACAAAGATTGTGTGAAACAAAAAATCTCAACAATTATAACTTTTCAGCATGTTGAGTTTGCGGCTTCCAAAAATTGTTGGTGATGGAGATGAGTTTCTTGCCCTTATAACAAACTTAGGAAACAAAAATTCACAATAATGTCAATGAGTTCATCATCGTTGGAGGGTATAACATAGTCTTTTGATGTTAGTATTCCAAGATTTGTTCCCCCTCCATTTAATGATGTTAGGGTCATTGGTGACCATGAGGAGGTTTGAAAATTGTTGACAATAGTGAGTTGAAGGATTCATAAACATTGAAGTCATTATAATGACAAAGATTTAAGAAAGGAGTGAGTATGAAAATTTGGAAGGAAAATCCAAGGATTTGAATAAGAACAACGAAAATTGTCACCATAAAAGAAGATTGAAAAAATACAAAATGTCACCATTGAAAATTATTTTCAACGACAATGAACAATGACAAAAAATTATTAGGAATTAGGATAGGAGAGTCAAATATAAATTGACCACTAATATCAATATCAATCTAATAGTTTATTATCATAGTTCATGGTAAATCACTTATGAAAATGGTCCTTTTAACTTTGACTAATTAATTTAAATCATTGTGACCTTTTAATTAATAATATTTATATTTATTTATTTAAAAAATATTAAATCATAGCAATAAAAAATTTAAGTGATTGACCTAAAGTGATAAATTTAAACGTCATTATCATTATTGTATAAAAAACATTTGGATGCTAGATTTGAAAATGACAATTAAAATCCAAGCTTATGGTTTTAAGAACAAAAAGTCATTATTATTTCACAAGAAAAATAATGAAACTTGCACTTTGCTTATCCCCGTGCACTTATAAACATATTAAATTATATTTATACAACAAATAATCATAAAATAAATTACTACCATATATAAAAAGATCACATGCAATTATCTCTATCTTCCAATTACTTTTTTAAATTCTTTAATATATAAAAATTATTAAATTACTTAATTGGTCTTTTTATTATTTAAAATTTCCAAAATAACTATTTTTTATCGGGTTCATGTAATTATTTCTAATCATATTCCTATAATTTTCTAAAATTAACTCAAATTTTTTTTATGCAATTTCAAACTGCTCTAAATTAACTCCAAGTAGCTATTTTTTAGTCCAGAAACAAAATTAATTTTTAGTTTAAAAATCCATTTAACATTTTAAATAATTAAAAAATTACTAAACAATTTAACCTAAAAAAATATATATCTTCAAACAAAATTATTTTTCTATTATTTAATTTCTGTGTGATAATTTATTCATGTAAATGATAGGTACAAATACAATACACCAATACAGCACCTTAATTATACTTTTCCAGCCTAGTTTTCGATAATTTTCTCTCCTGATTCAGTAAAATCAAACGTTTCTTTCTTTCTTTACCAGCAAGACAAAAGAAAAACGTAAGCCACGGATATCAAGGTTTGTATAACGTTATCCTCCATGTAATGTAATATAATTCATCCAAATCATACACATAAAACAGTTACACACAACACAACACAACACAACCCAGGCAAAATTGCCACTATTTTTTTAATACCCACTTTCTCATTGGTTCTATCTCTCTCACTCCCAAACACGCCTTTTTTTTTTTTTTTTTTTTCTCTCTCTATTCTTCAGCTGAAACTCTATTCTCATGGGTTCGGATAGAGAGAGAGAAAGCTGCAACTCTCGCCACTTCGCATGGCTCATGAAATCGTGCTTTCCCAATCCAAACGACACCGTTGCGAAACTATCAACGCCACCGCAGCCCCAGAATAACTCCCCTGCACCCGCAACCACCATATCCTCCCTCCCAGACGACATCGTTTTGGACTGCCTCTCCCGCGTCCCTCCTGCTTCCCTCCCCGCCCTCTCCCTTGTCTGCCGCCGCTGGTCCCGCCTCCTCCGCTCCCCTGACTTCTCCGACCTCCGCCGCCACCGCCATCTCCTCCGTCACACCGCCGTCGCAATCGCCGCCACCGACCTTGGCCTCTCCTCCGCCACGCTCCTCGACGGGGCGTGGAACCCATCCCTCTTCGTCCCCTGCTACGACGCCCTCACACTTGACAACTTCCACTCCCTACTCGCGCATGCTCGCGCGGCTTCGATCGGTCCTAGGATTTACCTCGTCGGCAGAACCGGCACGCTTCTATACGACACTTGGACCGCCTCGGTCTCCACGCGCTCCGCCATGATTTTCCCGCGCAAAAAATTCGCGCTGGCCACCGCCGCTGGAAAACTCTACGTGGCCGGCGGCGGTTCGAAAACCTCCGCTGTTGAAGAGTACGATCCAGAGACCGACGCATGGCGCGTGGTTTCCCACGCGCCGAGGAGGAGGTATGGCTGCATTGGAGCATCTTTTGACGGCGTGTTCTATGTAATTGGTGGACTAAGAATCGGCGCCTCGGAACAGAACTTACTCTCACGCGCTTCCCGCGGAGCTGAGGCTCACGCGGCATACGCGAGTTCGATGGATTTGTTCGACGTGGAGGCGCGCGTGTGGCTCCGGAGCCGGACGGTGCCCGGCGGAGGCTGCGTGGTGGCGGCATGCACGGCCTTCGGGCGCGTGTATGTACTCACCAGCCACGCCGTGGAGCTTTCGTTTTGGAGCTTTCACGCGCGAAGAAAAAGTAAGAATGAAAATAGTGGTGGCAATGTGTTCGGAGAATGGTGTAGAATAAAGAGTCCGCCACTACCGGCGCAAGTTAGAGTGGACAGTAGAATGAGGTTTAGTTGTGTGGGAATTGATGATAAGGTATTGTTGATTCAGAGTTTGAATGAAGTGAGAGGAGTGAAAGAAGGGTTTGTTTTGGTTTATGATTGTGCCGCCGGCGAGTGGGGGAGAGGGGTGGATTTGCCGGAGGTTTATCGACGCGCCGCACATGTAGGTGTTGAATGCTAAACTGCGCCGCCTATGTGGCATCATTGTAGTGTGACCAGCAGACAATGGTGCGTGAGGGTTCATAGGATTGGGTGTACCTATGGTTGTGGTCCCACCCATGAGTTTGGCAATGGGCTAGTGTGATTTGGCTTGTTCTCTGAATTGTAGTTTCAAATTTTTTTATTAAAAAATTTAAATTGTTAATGAATAATGTATCATTATGTGACGAATCTTGTTTTTGTTTCTGGAGTTGAAAATGTTTTTACTATTTTGACCACCTGCATCAGGAAGACTATTTTGATTCTTAGATAATGGATAGTCAAGTCAATTAGTCATTTTTGTGTTTTTATTTGCTGAAATGGAAGATTCATAATAATTATGATTTCAAGTGAGTTTAATTAATTTGTATTCCAGGTTGAATGCTAATTCGTTTGTTTGTTGTTTCTAATTTTTCACTGATTTAGCTATGCCCGACACTGTTATATCCTTTAGGTAAGTTCTTCTAAAAGTAGTCCAATGCATTTAAATGTGAATTGCATATATGTCACTGAAATTTCAAATTTCCCAATGAAAGAAATCAAAATTTATAGAAAAATATATTGTTTACGAACAAAAAGAGGCTTGTGAGAGGTGGTGGTACAGACCTATTTATGAAGTCGTTGCTCATCTCAATTATGATCAAAATGTGGCATTTTGAAAACATTCATAATAGCTTGCAGCCTTGCACTTAATGGGAATATTGGTTACATTTAGAATAGCAATTCGTTTTTGGAAAAACAGCAAGTGTTTGAAAATACAAGCTTTTTATGCATTTTTTGTCTAGAATGTATACGGGGTTCTACCATCTTATTGGATGGTATTAGTTTAATTAGGACACCAAGAGTGTTTTGTAATAAATCCTTTCATCTTATTGGATGCTTTTTATGTACTTTGAAATATGAAAAAGTAAGTTAGCTTAACGCAAAATTTCAGTTATAGACTGCATTTTCCTTCACAAAAAGAAGTTATAGACTGCATAATGCAGACATAACAAACATGTTGCTCGGTACTAAAGTAATAATAACAACATCACCTATTGACATGCATTTAGACTCAGCAAAGTGATAGGAATAACATATCAAAATAATCTACATCTTGCAATGGTAGATTCTATCTTGTCAAGTGTTTTTCAGAGAAAGTAAAAAGGAAAAGAGATTTAGGATGCAGTCATCAAATTATATAAAATCAAATCATAATATAATATTTTTAAAGAGAAAAATTCACCCTTTTTGCACAGGGAATCTACATCAGTGGCAATTTGCATCAACAATTTGAATACACTATTTACTCAACTCACTACTGATTTCAAAATAGCACAGGATGAATGTCCAAAGCTTCTTCCTTAGTGTAACAAGGAAAGTATGGAGATTTTTTACTAAAAGATTTTTAATATCTTAAAATTATATCATATATAATTATTTATAAATACGAGCGTCGCGTGGATCAATATCTAGTTCATAGATAAAGAGAGCCTTCCTTTTTTGACTTTCAAGCCAAAAGTGTTTTCATATAGGAGAAATTGGTTCTATATGTTCCCAAACAAACACATGCAGTGAACACAGTAACTGCATTAAGCTGTGATTGTAGTAGACCACATCAACCACAATTAATTAACCAGTATCAACACAAAAAGACTATCATGAGACTGCTATTACAATTTCAAACCCTGTTATACCTAACATTTTAACAATATGCTCCTATTTATAAATGAACTTGTGGCAGAAATTGATCTGCGAATTGTTAAAGATCGACAATTGACTCGAACCATTTCTTATAGAATCATTCATGGATGAAAATGAAGAAGGGGAAAAATGAGCAAGAACAATAGAACTTGAAATTAAAATAGCTGTGATTAAGCCTATAAATATACTACAAGATGGAAATTTTTTAAAAACTAAAAAAAATTATGTGGACTAGTATCTGTGGTCATCATAATTGTTGTTGTTGCACAACCAAAATTGAAGCTCTAGTCTGACTGTCTGGTGAAGCAAGCAAATCACCAATGACCCCCAACTCCGAATATTCAGTCCAATTTTCCAATCCAAATGTCTGAGAAGTTCTGACCCCATTGCGTCTCCCAACTACAATAAAATCAAATTTGTTGGCTATATCTTTGATGAAACATGTTGTCTGGGATGCATCTTCTGTAACTCTCTCTTCATATGTCACATTTTCTAGTTTAATATAAGTTCCACGCACCTCCCTTAATTCCTCATCATCAATCATGTTCTCCCAATTGGAGGCATCATGATCATGTGCAAGTAACCTATACACAAACAAGCTATTATCAAGATTTTTGGCAAACCTCCTAGCCAAGCTCAAAGCTTCTCTATCATCAGGTCCACCCAAAAAAACCACGGCCACTTTGTAAAATATTGAGTTGGAGCTAGAAGGGCCCCGATTCACTAGAATCCCAATTGAGCAAGGTGCCCTTTCCAAAACCTTAGAATTCAGTGCCCTTATGTCACTGTCTTCTGACTCAATTGAACCATCCCCTCCCCATTTCACATGAAATGGAAGAATTATAAGGGCTGCATTTTTGTCCAAAGCAAGGTAACAAACATCTTCATGCATTAGTGTCACTGGGGATATGGCAGTGTAGGTGTTGACAGTGGCAGAACCAGCATAGTCACGTTCAAAAAGGTCAAAGGTCAAAATGAGTTCCCCAGAGTAATTGTAAAAACATGATCCTACACTTTGCTGGAGTTTGTGTGCAATGAAAATTGGAGTGGACCTTCCAATTAGTTCCATAAGATGCACAACATCTGCCACTAGTGTGTTCGCTGGTGCAGGGGAACAAACCTGGAGCATGTTCTTGATGTGAACCATGTGGCATGGCTTGTGGATGCATGCAACAACCCTAAGCTCACAGTTTTGTTTCAAGTCCATGATGTTTCTTTTCTGGTACCCTGCGTATTTCCTTTCAGGGTCATACAATGCCTTCACACCAAACCTCGAAGCTGTTCCTAGGACCAACACTGAGATGATCATAACATCTATTACCCGTTTACTTTGAGCCTGCAGTAGTTGAAGTGGTTAAGATTAGTTCATTAATTTTTACTATAATTATATCATTCACACAGAATATCTACTAAGTTTGCCAATTATAGATTAGTTAATTAATTCACTAATTAAACTAAGAAACATTATATTTAACATCTTAACTTTTTATTTCTTACTCCTACATCCACATATACTAAACATTAATTAATTCCTATTTATAAATAAATCAAATTCATTTAATATTACATTTATGTTATTCAGTTCATTTACTAAGCCTTAATGTTCTGAATTAGGTTCGAAACACTAATTTGATGTAATTAATAGCTGCAAATCCAATCACATTTTCTCTAACTAAAGCATCTTTTATTAAAGGACCAAAACAGCCATATTCTGTAACTAATTACAAGATGAGAAATGCTAGCTAGCACCAACCCATACATTCTTTAATATATTTTTTTAACACATTTTTCACTGTTAAAATTAATATAAGTCTTATTAAACAGAGTCGGAATCATATTTTCTAAGCCCTCTTCATATAAAATCTACTTAGATCTATTTGAAACAAGTAATAAGTGTTTTTAAGAATTTTAAAAAAAAACTTTTAAAAACTCTAAAATATACTTTTTATTTTATATCTAAACAAACTCTTAATAATAAAGACTTGACTAGAGTCTAAAAAAATATCTTAAAAAACATGTTACTAACATAGCATTGATGTAAGGTAAGACAGGTGGTTTCTTGTTTTGAGTTTAATAAAAACTTTTACATCAAAAATTAATAAAAAATAATTATTAAGATAATTTTTAAGATAATTAATATAAAAGTTAATCAATTTATTATATATAATAATTTATAATTAAATCATAACATAAAACTATTTTACACTCTTAACAAATAGATTATTTTTGATTTCATAAAATGCATGCAAGAGTGATTGAGTAGTTAGATTACCACTGCATCATAGGATAGGAGCAGATATCAACAACCCCTTTGCAGCTCAAAATGAGGGCAAGGCAGAAACCATCAGTGAAGGGTATTTTACAGTAGCGACAGATTGCAATGCACAATCCCCACCTAAGCAAGTGGACCGTGACAATGATGCCAGATATGACCATAATAAGGATGAGAGAGTCACATTTGGTAAGGTCAATCTTCATGACACAACATGTGACAAAAATTGAGGATAAAAAGCAGGTGGAGAACAACTCAAGTTGGTAAACTAATTCAGACCCCAAAGGAGGACCTTCAGGAACAGCAAGGCCGAAAATAACAGCCCCTGCTAAGAAGGGTTGATTGAAATACCCTGCAAAGTACCCCAATGTCAAAAACACCACTATGATGGCATAGATATATATCTTGTTCACTGATTTGCCTTCTGGGGTGTTCCTCACAACACACCTCATTGCTGGACGCCCAAATAGTGGAATCAAAATTAGGTAACCTAGAAATGCCACCATGTTTCTAATACGGGTAGATAGTTTCATTTGCTGGCTGCTCACAAAGGCAGTGCCTAGTCCTGCGCAGATTCCACCTGATAAAGGATCAATGCAAATCACATAAGGAGTGAAGAGAGAAAAATATGAACATCAAATTTTATTGTACAATAAAACATGTTAATAACACTATTTTTAATACTTTTTTATTGATTATAATTTATTAAAAATCATTAATTTTGATTAGTTTTATTTTTTATTTAATAAATTTTTTTATTTAGATGTGAAATCTACTTAGATTAAGAATTTTTAATAAATTTTAATTAATCATAAAAAAAATATTAAGAAATATTACTAACATGTGTTTATATGTATATAATAGAAATTTTATGGAGGTAAGGATTTTGTACTTTAGTTTTTGGATCAATGGTTACCTAAGTTCCAATTAATCGAAGTTTGTTTTTGTTATCACTTCTTTAAACGAGAATTCATGCAATTATTAGTAACAAATTTAATTGTATCAAAATTACTACATTTATCAGGATACTCTAACAACTCTCTGCATATAATAAGAGGGTTCACATATAGATTTAAATCAGCATTTGATTTTCATTTTTTGAAAGGAAAGTATTAAATAAATAATAAATTATACAATAAACATAATAAAATAAATCATTATATAGGTTAGTAATAATATAATTATTCAAATATATAGTATTAAAAATAAATTTAAACAACTTAATTATTTATATACTTATATTCAAATATTTTTTAAAATTATCTTTGATTAAATATATCTTTATAAATAAATATAAGTCACATGATAATTATACTACATATATATATTCAGTTTAAATTTCATTCAATTAATTTTTAAAATAAAATCTAAATTCAATCCAATTTAATAATATTATCTTTTTTTAAAAGTTTAATTTTCAATTTATTTAGGACTAAAATATATAAATGGTCCCTTAAATTTTAAAATGATCATATTATTTATTTAATTAATAATATATTATTTTTATTTTTAAATTTATCATTTTTAACTTTTGAATAGAATTTTAAATTTTATTTATTTATTTATTCAAAAAATAAAACTTATTTCATCAAATTCACTTATAAGAGAACTATGAAAAGCAATCAACCATAACAAAGGCCATAAATAAAATAAAAATTACATGATATGTGAATTTCATAGATAAAATAAATATCATAAAAAATGAGTTTTATTTTTAATTTTTATTTATTTATAAAATTTATTCTCCATGTATTTTTATTTTATTTATATTTTTTTTACTTCAAATATTAATTGATTATTATAATTTTTGTGTAAGTGAATCTAATTAGATACAGGTCACGCTTTGAATTATTAAAAAAATAAATTCAAAATTGTATAAAAAATTAAAAATAATAAATTTTAAAAAAATTAACATGTGATTAATTAAATAAATAAAAGAAACATCTAAAAAATTAAAAGGCCAATTAAAAAAAGTTACAAGACCATTTCTATATTTTAACCTTTATTTAGTTTTGAGTTTACCTGCAATGTCATTCACAAAAGCTGTAGAGAGTGCAAGGCGTCCGATTTCGGAGTTGAGGATTCCGAGGTCATTGAGCAAAGATGAAATGACAGCGAAGGAACAACCGCTGTGAGAGATGAACACAACAGGCAGAGCATATGTGTCAAATCCGATGAGGTTGTTCCATGTGGAACTGAATAAGCTCAGACTCATATATCCAACTGTTACAGGGATGAAATAGGAGAGAAGTGCAATGACCCAAGCCTTTTTTCCTGTTTTTGTGATCAAGCTTAGGTCCATTTTCACTGAGTTCAGGAAAAGGAAGAACGAGTATCCCAACGATGACACTGTGCTCAGAATGTCTGGACTCCCAAATGGGAACAACATCTTCTTGTACTTTTCAAATGGTCCTGTGTGAATTGATGGACCTATAAGAAAACCAGCCTGAAAGAAAGGGAATGGTAGGGTTTAATTTTCTAATTCTTATATGTAGCCTTCATAATCTCCTTAAAAATATTTTGGGTGTTTGTTTTCTCATCACATCAGAATGTGATTCATGTCAAAGAGAAGTTATTTTATGTACTTTTTTTTTATATATAATTTCTTGGTTTTGAAGTAGTTTTTCATGTACAAAGCATAATAATTTAAGGATTTAATTGATATATATGTAATGAAAATATCTTTATGCTATCAATTAATTATAAAATATTATATCTTTAAAAAATTTGATTCTTATAAGAATTATCTTAAAAATTATACATTTCAGGAATTGTAATTAATTATAAATGTAATGTAATATTTTTAAGTGTGTGTTATGGTATCACTACATAGTTATAAATATCATTAAGATGAGAATTAATCATGAAAAAAAAAAATGAAAGTCTAAAATTAGAATTTCCAGATTTGCATTGAATGAAAATATGTTAAACCCATTCAAGATCACTTAGTTACGACAGTGTTAATAGTTAAGGGAAAAGGAAAAAAAAAAGAAAAAAGACATACCCTTCTAGGAGTATAATCTTGGGAATTGTATGTAAATTCCAACCAATGGCTGCCTCAAAATTTCAACATAGTTGAGAAAAAAAAAAATAAAAAAGGTGAAATACAAACAAAAAGTTCAATGTATAATGAAACCTCTTGTGTTAGTGTTTGTTTAATAGGTTCAACTTAATTCTTATAAAAAGACATTTCTAAGATCTATAAAACTAAAAAAAATGTAATAATGAGAAACAATAATCCAAATTATGCAAAGGATTATTTCAATTTCCATAAAAGCACGATATTGTCATATGTTATTACAGGGAATGACACGAGTTATAGTGTGTTTGTTTGCATGTTTCAAACTTACGTATATTAAAAAATCTAGACGAGACTTAGAAACTAAATCTCTTGTTTCTCAATTGATGTGAATCTTTCTTGTAAAAGCTGAACCAAACATGATAAAATTTGCATGTTCAAAGGAGTCATGCATGTCTAATGACATGGTTTATGCATGTAGGAAACTAAATATGTTTTCCATTTCAACATAATATAGAATGTTAACAAAACTCAAATGAGTCTACGAACTATTGGGAAATTGAATGTAGCAAGAATAAAAATGATGACCTTAGAAAAAAGATACATACCATAACTTGTGAAACGAAATAAGGGATCCCTAATCGCTTGAGAACGAAATGAAATCCTTGCGTGATGGCAAAGATGGTAACTATTTGTAGCTCAAGCATTGTGAATGCAGATTGTGAAGGTATTCCTCCATTGTGGTGAGTCCATATGCCATCAGATATTATTTGCATTGGTTGATCCATGCACACGTTGTAGACTTCGTGTCGAATCATTGGTATGTCAAACATGAACGTGGCTGAAGAGAATATTGTTTGGTTTAAATCCATCTTGGTCTAATGCAAAAGGAAAGGACTTGAACAAGGTAACAACAATTGATGAAATTATGAATTCTTATGAAATGATAATTCAAATGAAAAAGTAGAATTAAGGGCTTTACCAACTAGATACAGGGAGACACCAAGGTGCAAAACCTTAGAGTCAACGAATTTGCAATTAGTTAATTTGTGGTTGCGATAAGATTGCTTAGGTGTTGCACACTAATTTGTTAGATTCACCACCTAGATAACAACTAGTCAATGTTTGCCGTAACAGATAATATTTTTGACACAATTTTGGGGTATCATTTTCCTTTTCACCTGACTTTTCTTTTGATTATATATTTAATTTCGTTTCTAATAATATCTTTGCTTCAAAATAGATGTGTTAATGGATATTAAAATCAAATGATTTGGCATAAATAAACTAGTGGGTTAAACACAGACACAATGAAATTAAATAAAAAAGAATAAAATGAAAAGGGGCTAAGATCATGAGATGGAGAAAATAAAAGAAATATTAATGGTAAGTATTTGTTTGTAGTTTGGGGATTTGGCCCTTGTTATTAATAATAAAAAGAATAAATAAAAAATTAAATAAGGTATTTGAGACATTGATTAAGTGGGAAATCAACACGGCCTTGTTTTTAATTTTTTTTTACTTACATAAATACTAATAGTAACAAATTTTTATTTAAAAATTAGGAAAAAATTAAATCATTAAAGGTGGATTGACTAGAGCAACAATTGGAAGAGAAAAGGACAACGTCAATGTTCCTAAAAATAGGAAAAATTTAAATTTTTATAGGTGAATTTAGGAAAGAAACATATTACTTAATTACTTGGTTAATGTTTATTTTATAAATTTCATCATTTTTATTTTGTTCTAAGTTCATTTTGATTGTAGTAGATATCTTGCCATCCCATCTATATTAACTCCTTTTGTGAGAATAAACTGCTCAATTTTTTTTAATTAATTGTACAAAAGAGTAAAAGGTTCAAGGTTACTAAAATATCATAGTTTTACTATACCACTGGGTGTGGGGATTAATTGGTAAAAAGTTATTTTATTTTAACTCGTTCTCTTGAATTTGATTTTTAAATATGTAATTACATTAAATATTTTTAAAAAATAACACTTATAAGTATGATTAATGTACTTGTAATTAAAAATAAAAATAAACTTAAACATTATCATTATTTATGATAATATTTATAAGAACAACATTAAGAATAAAATTAAACTAATGTGAATGAAACACAAAAAATTGCTTATGTAATCAGAGATAAATAGAGGACCATTTGATACAATTTACTATTCAAATAGATTTTTGACATTTTTTTATATATAAATGAGTGGTTTTTGTCTTTTATTTGTTTGTGATTCTCTTTAAACTTTAAAACAAGATTAATTCTTTATTAGAGGATATTGTGTTAGTTATTGATTTTTATGTCTTATTTATTATGAGTTGCAAGGTAGATTCTTCATCTTATGATATTCCAACCGTTTGTATAGACATATTTCTCTTTAAAAGACTTTTTTAAGATTGAATTTGTTTTTTCATTTAATGATAATAATACATCTTTTGACTTCTTGGATATTTTATCTTCGTCCTTTGTATTATAGCTGCTTCTTCATTTCATGATATGTGTTATGGTGAAATAGGTTCCTTGTTTGAATGAAAAATGTTAATTAGTAACTAAAATTATTTATATGTTGGAAAAAAATATTTGTTATTTATTTTTTGTAAGGTTATACATAGAGTAAAATTTAATTGAATTTAAACACATACATATTGTGTAATTTATCTAAGAAAAGTGAAAATGTTATAAGTAAATTTAGGAGATAATTATATACTTAATTTATTTGTAGAAAAGCTAATCTTGAATGATGTTCAGATAAAATGTCTAATGATGTAAATTGTAAATCCTTCTTTTAGATGTTGTGAGTTGCGAGCTTGATTTTAAAAATAAAAGTGTGACTGCGAAGATTATGTAATATATTGGTAGTATGGCGGTATTATTTTCATTTGGATGTTAAGAAGTTTAGAAGTTGCTGTGTTTAGGATTTGTTGGGTGTCGATCAAAACATTTTGAATATTACTACATCAATATTTTTAAGGCTTTTAATTGAACTTTCAACATGAAAATGTTTAAAACATTATAAATATGTAGTTAATTTTGCTACAAAAGATAAATAAAAATTTATAAATTTTTAACCTTTTTCTTAAGTACTTGAATAGTTGATTGCATGATTTGAAAATATTACTATGTATTATAAATAAAATGCAACATCCTGAGTTCTTTTTTTCTTCTAGTGTTTCTAATATGAACTTGTAAGATTAATGTTTTGATTATTATTACTATAACCAATTGTTTTTGAAATTATGTATATTTTTTTACAATTTTTGAAATTATATTTAAAAAAAATAAGAATTTAAAAGAGCTCTTATTTATTTAAATTTAGAGAAAAATTTATATACTTAAATGAATTAAAACTTGTTAATAAAATTAAATTTTTATATTAAATTTGAGTATTGGAGTGACACTCTTTGTTTCCTATTTTCTATACTTACAAGAAAAAGAAACTGGTGGTGTTATTTTTGTTTGCTACTATTATATTTAATATTTTTAATTATAGTATTTGTAATTATTTGTAAAATTATATTTTAACTAAGTGAAAATAATTAAAAAAATTAATTAGTTAATTTAAAAATATATATAATGGATTTGATAAATTATAAACGTATGTATGGATCAAAATAAAATTAGTAAGCTTAAAGATCTAAAAAATGGTTAATAAAATCTTATGCATTATGATGTGTGTTAAAAGTATTAGCTGAAAATTTAAAAGGGGAAATGAACAACATTCTCTCATAATTCACACACTTTTACAAGACTAAAAATATTATACTTAGAAAGTTCCTTAGACACAAAATAAAGAGAGAAAAAGTCATGTGAAGGATTGATCTTAGAATCACTAAGTCATCATGAAAATAATCTAAATGAATCTTTTTTAAGGGTAGCTCAAGCATAATTGTTTGATTCGTCACATTAGGTGATAACATTGTTTAACCTTTTTTCTTTGTAAATATTAGATGAGAAGGGGTTTATTATTTAAAGTAGATTGATTTTTCTACTTGGTGTTTTGTTGTGAAAGATTTTTCAATAGGGTTTAGGAAAGTCTTTAGAATTTAATGTTGATCTTATTTTTGTGGTTGTAAGAATACATTGGTTATATTGAAAAATCTCAATTATAATTAGTTGGGAATTGGATGTAACTCTAAGAGGCAACAAGTAAACTTATATAAAAAAAATTGTGTTCTTCTTTCTTTCTCAACTCTTATCTTTTACTTTTTTAACAATCTCGTGTATTGCATGTCATTCATAGCATATAGATTTCAGTAGTAATAATACATGACTAAGGTTACTACTTAATGGACTTAATTATCAATTTTAAAGAAAGGTTTTTCATTATCAATATTTGGTTAAAGGTTTTTTAAAATTTGTGGTACCTTTTAAAAAAATTGTGGGTATCCAGTTTACTTTCTTTTGGATACAACCATTATTCCAACATTACCTTTATTTAAGTGATTTAGGTGAAACCTATAGAGGCTTTGAGATAAAAAATACTTTTTAAGTTGTTTGAAAAGACAAGTTAAAGACTACTTTGTTGTAGGCTGAAGAGACTTTGAGCAAAGAATATTTGTAACCTTATTTGGTGTATAGTGAAAAGTTGGTGGTACGCCAAGAAACTAGATATAGTCTTAGGAAGAGATGAACCAATATAAACATTTGTGTCTATGTTCTTCCTTTTCTTTAACTTGTATCTTGTTTTTACATTGTGTTTCAAACATCTCAATTTTTTTATAAGCTACAAGTTTTAAATTATATTTAAAACCTTCTTTTACATTATCTATGCGATAAAATGATACATAATATTTCAAAAATATTTATGAAAATTGTTTGAAACATAATTCAACCATCTTCTTGTGTTCTCCTATATTTTATTGTTTTGTATTAGCACTCAGCCTCTAGTGTTGAACAACTTACAATGTTAGAGGTCAAAGATCCACAATGACAAATCTTAAAGGATAATTTAGTCTTAATGGAGACATTTTTTTTTATCAAGGCAAACAATTTTCACAAATAAAGATTATTTATATTAGAGACATTGTATAAAAATGTACACAAAGTCCACCCAATTCAATGTCTAAAAAATCATCATTCACAGAGACATTCCATTTAGTAAACTTGAAGATGAGTACACTCAAGATGACTTCAACATCCTTTGGTGAGTTTAACACTAAAGCAAGGTATATTCTTACTTGTGCTTTATCCATATTTGAATATAAAAAATTTGTAGTTGTAAAACCTCAAAAGAGATATGGGACGCCATTTGAAAGTTAGAAAAATACACTAGAAGAGGTGTTAAATAATATGTATGTGGATTTCTAATTTTTGTAAAGCTTTTCACAAAAGAGATTTATTTTCAAAAGAATTTTGCAAACAAGGACATTTGAAAAATTTGAGGCATGAAGAACATATAAAACACTTATTTTATATTGGTTTACTTAAAACTCTTTATTTACGTCTAGGTTTTCCTCAACCTTAAGGGGTTTCACTAACCAAATTTAGGTTACAAAAAGTATTGAATCTATCACTTCTAGATTAAAATACAAGTATTTTCTAGGTCATTTTTGACTTACCCAATCCAATTATTCTTTGCTCCCACTTTTGGCTAAAATCTTAATCACTTGATTGAGTACTTGAGTATTCCTTGAATCACTAAGTCAATCTTAGTTTTCTCAAGACTTTTACGATAAAGATTTCTAGTCACACAATGAGGATGTATAAGTTAAAGCTTGATTATAAGAAAAACTTATCAAGGCTAAAATATGAAACAATATCAAAATCATTTTTAATCTTAAGATAAGATGTTACAAAAGTTTGGACATATAGAAAGCAGAAAAATGTTTGTGAATAATGAGCTTCTTTAGTCTTCGTGTCTTTCGGTATATGTAGTCTTGGAGTTGAAGTGTCTATTGTGAGAAAACATTCATTTTCTTCTTTTTATTCTAATTGTGTATTAAATGCATGAACTTTGTGTATATGTCTTTGTTAATGCAGATGTTTAGACTTGTGTGAGAGGAGAGAGAACATCATCTTCCTTTTTTTCCATTTTTTCGTTGACAAAGTTTTGTAAAACAACTACTTTTCTAAACATTCTTACTCTTGCCTTATCTTTTGGCAAACTTCAAAATATTCGAGGATCCTTCTGATTTGGAAGTTTTCTTATCTTCTCATGCATTTTGTTTTTCATTAAATGCTTATTCAAAATTCAAACATTAGAACAACAAAAGAGAATATTACATATATGAGATATAAAAACAAATATCCTAGACACTTGAAAAAGTATGAAAAAGTAGATATAATCATAATAGACTTAAAAAGATGTGTAGGTCTAAAAAAAGTTTGTTATTGTTTACTTGTGCAGATGATAAAGAGATATTATAAGTGTAAGGTTTATTGGACATATCTTTGAAAACATACATCTTTAGACGTATCACCTTTTAAAATCCTTTTGAACGCATAGCTTTTATAAAATCTTTTGGATGTATCTAATGTTTTGATGTGTTCGACGCTTCATTTTTATATGTGTCTATGATAGAGATACCACCTTGTCATTCCTTTGGATGTATCCTTGTTATTAGACTTGACAAAAATTGTGAGTCATTTCAAATTATAGTGTTTTTGTAATAATCAAAACCATAGATTTTTAGGTGTAACACCCATTTTGTTATTATAGAAAATAATCTTTGAAAATTTTGAAATTTAATAAACACCCTTTTTATTAAATAAATCATGTTTAATTGTTCTTAGCTTAAAACATAGAATGATTTTTGTCACTCTTTCTAAAAGAAAGTTTTAAAGTAAGAAAATTGAATAAATGACAATAATGTTATCATTCATCCCATTAAGTGAAACTGAAGGGACTAGCATATTTAGCATGCAAATCTAGATATATGAGCAATACAAGTTAATTGAGTTACAAATCATCATTACCTTACTAATAGGAGTGTTTACATTCATTACATTTATAAATAAAAATATACAAAATGATATGTAGCCAACCACAAAGGTTTACATGTAATCTTTGAGATTTTAAAACTCGTCAAGTGGGTGTCCGCTATCTTCCCTTCGGTCGAACAATTAGCTTTGACTACTAGGACCTATCCTCATTACTCTACTAGGAGCCACCTTTGACGCTTGAAAGTCGACAAACTCATGTATGCCATCTTCATATGAAAAGTGGGGATTGTAAAAGTGAGTCATCCATCCTCAAGCACACACAAACATAAAATAATATGCCAATAAAATATATCTACTATCGCATACTCTTTTCTCACCGTGTCGCATCTATCAATATATCCTACTAATCGTATTTTAGGACTCCTCAATGCCTCTAAAAGTTATACCTCCAAGAGGACTTACATGAAACGAATCATTTAATCCACTGTTTGCTTTTTGGGTGACAATTTGGAGTATATACATTGCCTGGACATCGAATTAAGATACTCTCAACTGAATCATGGTAATGCTCTGCTCTGTCGGGGATGCCAAGTCGGTCACGTGAATCCCTCTAATCTCAGAACTGTCACAACTTGACACCTCATATTATTCCTAAGGACTCACTAAGAGTCTACAAACATTCTTTAGGTACTTGCTGTAATCAACCCAAGCAATACTCTAGTCTCAAGTCTCACACGTGATCTCGTCACATCATTCGTCAACTACCTCCTCCACCTTTGCAACCAATTTTCAATTTATGTGCTAACATAATACAAATCATCATAGGAGAAAATACTCCTAGGATTCACTGGCTTTTCAAATTCTTAAGTAGATTTTTTTGTATAATTCTGGCTCTTACTTCTTTTATCAAAACATGACTTAACTTAAAATTTATTTTTACTAGTAAAAGAGGCAAAGTATTTAGCTCTAACAACTTCAAGTCTCAACTCTAATCCTTAACATACCAATAGTAAATTTATACAGAATCATGTATCCAGCAAGGGAACATAAATACATAGATAAAAGGATTTGAGAAAATAAGTAAAGAGTTTAATTATTTTTTGACATCGGTCAGTTCTTAATAATTAAGATCGTCTATTATTAACATTATTATTATTATTATTATTATTATTATTATTATTTTATTCGCCTAATATCCGAGTTAACCGTATTTAGATTTCTAAGAATTCATCTTTTCTATTTATCGATTATTTACTTAATCATTTGAATTATTATTATCTAATTACCTAGTTTATAAATTTATTCAAGTGATGGAAATGTTGTCTATTATAGACTTTAACTTTACCCACTGTTACTTACCCTTAGGGGTTGTCTGATTAAAAGGATTGCCTAAATTATCCTAGTTTTGATTTTGACTAATATTACATTGAATTTGCTCTATTTAAACTACTCATGATTATTAATTATTATTTATTTATTTTATTTTATTTTATTTATTTATTATTATTATTATTATTTTCCCTTTTTTTCTATCTCTCTCTTTCTCTCTCTCTATTCTTCATTCTCTTCTTTTTCACTCTTTATTTTCCCCTTCTTCTTCCTTTCCTCCTTTCGTATTTTTCTTCTTCCTCTCTCCTTTCATATTCTTCTTCTTCCTTTCCCCCTTTCCCTTTTTTGTCAACCCGAAACTAGAAACAATGAATCTTGTCCAATTCCAACATCAAGGAAAAGAAATAGAACATATATAGCAAGATTCATCAATTTCTAATAACCACACCTAATTTACTAAACGAGATCTTAATCTAAAATTCGCATACCAATGCATTCATTTTGTTTATGATCAACAAAGGATTATTGAGGGTGACAATAAGCATTCATGGACATTCACAAATAATTAGAAGCACAAGGAAGCAATTTGAAATTTCATTTCAAACAAAGAAAAGGTAACAAAAGGTTGGAGACCCCTCCTACCTTTCACATTGAATTTTGGTCAGTTTTGGTGGATTCCAATGAATATGGTGTCTCCGATGACATATGCCCTTCGTTGCAACCCCATTTAACTCCCTCTGTGTTCTAGTTCAAGCTCTCTAATTGTCAAAACCTGGTTGAAAGTTGTCGTCAATGGTTGATTACCCTAGGTGTACCCCTTTTTATTTACTATTGTTTAATAGAAATTATTTTCAAGAATTATTGTGTAGATGAAATTTATATCTTAATTCATCCGGGGAATTACAATAAATTAACTCATCATATTACTCCCATTCCAATTTGTCATTTATATAATATATACAAGGTAGAAGAGTTATACATCTCATAGTTATTGTGATACAAAATTATGGAAATAAAAACTTCTAAGTAATCTTTTTAGCAACTTGATTTAATCTAATTTGAAGCTTCAGAGGGATCTTCCTCATCTATTAACTCTCCTCTTTGATTCATGTGACTAGCCTGTACTAACCTCATTGATGACTGTGGTGGCTAAGGGGTTTGTGGTCGTCTCTAGTTTGTTGGCACATTGAGAAATCTGGGTGGTAGTGTCTGAGATAGAACTACTGGTAATTCTATATGGTGGAATTCTCAAGAAACTACAATGTTGGTAGGTCTGAAGGCAAATCGGATGTATCCTATGAAGGTATCATCCCTTTGGACTCTATTATAAGTTCATCTTCCTTCTAGGGGTATGATCCTTAAATGAAACAACGGTTGAAATTCATCAGCCATGTTGAGTCTGAAAGAGAGGGGGTGTAGGAGTGAGTTATCAATCTTGGGACACATATACATAATAGGATATTTTACTAACGTAGTCCCTCGCCTCACCGTTTGTGCCTAATTAGGTTTTCTAATCACTCTAGAGCCCTTTGTAGTCTCCAAAACTACTAATGCTGGGAAGGCTTACACGAGTTTGTCATGAGTATTCCAAGTTGCAATCTTTGGTTGATGACCGGGAGTACATACCTTGTCTGGTACTCGGTCCAAGGTATTCTCAACCGAATCTTGGTAATGCTTCGCTTTGTCGAGGACGCCAAGCCGGTTTTATGACACTCTCTTTTCTATGAGTGGTTCACAACTTGGCACCTTATCTACCCCCAAGGTCTCACCAAAGATTGTGTACATTCCTTAGGTACCTTTTGTGGTCAACCATTGCATCCTCCATCTTAAATTCTCACTTGTTAAGGTTTTCAATTCAATCTACTTCCTTTATCTCATTTGTCATCTCTATTGCCCCTTATTATATTGGTGTTGTTGATAATTTCAAGTACTCATGGATATTATCTATGTTTATATCATAACAACTTCTGAATTGTCTTATCGTTGTCTGAGCATATCTCACTTCATCATTTATCCTAGGGTTTTTTAGGATTTACTGTCACTAATGGACAATTAATAAGTATATTTGTCTTCCACTGATAGTGGAGATATAAATTTCTATTTATAACTTCAACACAATACATTCTAAGGCATAATCAATGATCACAGTAATTAATTATACATTTCAATTTCAAATAACAGGGTAGGGGTAAAATTGTCATTTTTATAAAAATATGACTTTGAGAAATTATTCTCCTTATTCTCACTCAAGGATATCTTATGTAGTTATCATAGTATCATAAGTGGTTCTTCTTGAGTTGATGAGGTTTTAACAGAGGAAAGATTATTTTTTTTTTAATGTAGGGGCATTTTAGTCATTTTTATAAAATATGGTTTTCTAGGATTAATCCTTTACAAATCTACCCTAAAGATCCCTTATACAAGTTTCCAGAGCTTTCCCAACACTCTCTTGAATTCAAAGAATTAATTGGCATTAAAAATACATTTTTCTAAAGTAAGGACATTGTGGTCATTGTATGATTATTTGTTCTTTTTAAAGATTTTCCTTGCATTTTTAACTCACAACTTTTAGAAAGGTCCTAATACTACTAAGAATAATTTAGATCATGCTTCGTGAAGTTGGAATGTCTTGGAAATGATAAAATCCACATTTTTATACCCTAGGGGTATTTTGGTCATTTTGAAAAATATAATATTTTTAAGGATTTTGAAATTTCCTAAGTGGTATAAATATTTTGGACATGTTCCTAAATAGAATCTAATATTTTATTCCCCAGGTTATTAGTCAAAGAGACTTAAATTTTCAATTTTTCTCATCTAGGGGTATTTTTAGAATTTTTGAAAATAATTTAATTTTTAATCAAAATTTCTGAGAAAAATATCTCCCATGCATATTTGTAGAAGCATAAACATTTCTTAATCTATTTTTCAAAGCTTAAATAAATCAAATAGATAGAGAATTTTTTTAAAAAAAATAGAGAGGTGTATTTTGATAAATTTTGAACTAAAGGGAAAAATAGTAATTTGTCACTTCATCTTCAACCTCTGGCTCTGGTTCAAAACCCAAATTTTTGATCTTCAATTTCCTTTACATTTTTGGCAATTAGTCTATCCAGAATCCATCAACATCTTATTCTCAACTATTTCCAACCTTTAATTACTAGAATGAGGCTCAGTCTTGGTCAATTGAAATCAATTTTTTACAGAGTTTGAATCCATGAGTTTTCACTTTGATTATGGAGAAGTAACTCAAATTATCGTGTCAAATTGTGCAGAAATGAAATTGAAATGATACTAAATACTATTACAATCAAAATTTTGAGAAAAGGCAACTTCTTCTACCTCAATTGAAGCTTTCACAGTTCGTCAATAGTGAAGCTTTGTCAACTTTGTAAAAACATGATTCTTTGCATTTTTCTTCAATTTTCTTGAACAGAAAGGTTTGAAATGTAATTTTGAAACTATTGGGACAAGTTTGAGGCAACAAGAATGAGAAACGAGGGAGAATTTGATGCTTGAAGTTTGTGTTTTTCTTCCTCGAACTCACATTCGATTCTCCTTATAGAGATATCCTCGATCTTCATTTCTTAATGCTGAGGCTTCCCTAGGCTTGGGCGGTGGAGGGTAGGTAGCTAGCAGGGCATGGGGTGCAGACATCAGAGTTGTCAAAAAAAGAAAAAAAAAATTGGCTCGAGGTTGAAGATGACGAAGGTGTTTCAATGACGGTCAATGGTTTTTGAAAAGGGTTAAATAAAAATTAATCCGTAAAATAACAACGATGGCCCTAGCGGTCAAATGACAATCCCTGTGTACCCATTAATCCTTTGACTCTCATGTCACTACCTTCAAATCCATCCCCCACCCTTCTTCTCGTTCGCATTTTATTTTTCTCATTTTAACCAGAGCCTTTTTCTTATATATTTCTTGAGCCATTTGTCTATCACCCATAATGGGTAGCTAAAATGGCAACACATTCTACTTCTTCTCTCTCCCTGACAGGGTCACGAGTTCGAACTCGCCCTGACCCTTTCCTCTCTTTTTTTCTCTTTTCTTTATCTTTTTATTTTATGTTTTTGTTTTTAACTTTTATTTTTTGTTTTTAATTTTAATAATTCTATTTTATATTTTTAAATTCATTCAAATATTCTAAAATCTTAGTTATATTTTCTTTTACTGAATTAAATTTTCTTTTTCATAATTATTTATTAAAATTTATTTATTTTATTTAAAAATGTTTATTTAATTTTATTTAATTCCCAAAATTGATTTTTAACTTCTAAAAATTCTATTTTTGATTCTAATTATAATTCTTCTTTTTCCATTCCTTATTTATTTCTTCATGTATTAAATTTATAAAAATTTATATTTTTCACTCTTTTTATTGTTATTTTTAAATTCCAAATTTTTTCTAACTAAAATCCTATTTTCTTTCTTTCTTCCCTAAACAATATTCATTAATTAACAAATTTTCTTTTTAAGAATTAGATTCTAAATAAATTAAATCAAGAATAGATAAGAGATAAAGTCCAGAAATATAAATATTATCATTATATTGATAAATTTGGGATCTTACACCAGTCTTGCATGCGCTCTTGTTTCCAACTCTGGTGACTGGGAGTGCCAAAGTCGTGGTGTTGGGTGAACGATTTTAGCTTAGTTTTCTTTGTAGAGGGAGGAGTGGCATCAATCAGAAGGGATCAGTGCATATAACGAGGTGAATGATCGAGGCCGTACTCGGGTCAAATAAAATGCAATTAACTGCAGTATATTAGGAAGTGACTCCTAGGTCGTCTCTCAAGGACCATATATATTATCTCTATCACAGGATTAACACAAAGGGGGGTGTTTTGGTTCAATTGCAAATGATTATCAAACAGAAAATTATAGATATTCAAACAATGATCTAAACAGATTATCCTCTTGATCAGATTGCAATCCACTTATCATGGGTTACAACAATTCATGTTCAACTTA
>JAMLFT010002025.1:0-27598 GCA_026544285.1 Pachyrhizus erosus | reverse complement strand
TATATATATATAAAAGTATGTAACGAAAAGTTTTAATTGTAATAATCAATGTTTAAAATATTATAACAATAAAAATCTTTAAGATGGTTAATATTAACTTTGATATTATAATAATCGTAATTATTTCATATGTTAAATTACTTATCTTATACCAATGATACATGTTTAAAATTAAATTATGAACATTTATCCGTATTGTGAAAAATATACTACTCACAAAAACTTGACATATTTTAGAAAGTTATATAATAACTATATTATTTAATTCAATTTAAAATAAAAATTTAATTAAATTGAATTAAATTATATTTAAACCATTCTTAAAAATATTGTATTTAAACAATTAATATATATGAGAAAATTTAATTAACTAATTATATTTATATAGGTGCAAATATGAAAAAAATAAGTACTATAATATCCATATTCATGTTCATCTCGTTGAATTTTGCTAATCAATATTTATCTTTAGATTCATCCCCATTATTCAATGATTTGTCTTACTTGTTGCAAATAATTTTTGTGGGTGTCTATAGGATTTGAATACAAAGTGAATGTGAGGAAATGTGTTTGAGAAAAAATTAAGTCTCGCGTCAACTAAAAAACATGTTAAGATAAAATATATAAGTGAAAAATAATCTTCATTTTATGATTTAACTTTTGGAGTTGAGTTAGACTCTTAATTCATATTTTTAATAATGATATCAGAGTTTGTTTTAATGATATGTTATTAAATTATGTACTCGATGATATCTTATAACCATTTAAATATAAATTTATTATTTGTTAAACAAATAAATAAGTATAACTATCAATGAATATTTTTAAAACAAAATGTAATCCCAAATAAATTTATTTAAATAAAAATTTAATGTCTTTTGAAGTATATATATTTTGAGAGAAAAAATAGATAGTAATTAAATTAACAAAAATAAAGAAAAAGATAATAAGAAAGGGATAAAAAATTAATAAAAATGATAAATATTAGTCTTAACAATTTATGAAATATTAATAATACAATTAAAAAAATATGTCAAATTCAAACAAAATGATATAATCAAAATTCGTTCCAAAACTTAGAATTAACGCGATAAAAAATATTAAATAATTCATTTGATATTACTATAGATATTCCTAAATTGGTCATTTGATGGTTAAAGTGCAGCTACGATAATCCTTCAACAATTTCTATCATTGGAAGACCAATTTATGTAATATCTTCATTTTATATAAGATATTTTTGCTTAATATCTAATTAGTAGATCGGAGATTGACTACAATTTTTTCATTTCCATTTTTATCTGTAAGAGATGATGATGAACATGCAATTGGATATGAAGATCGTTAAAAGATTGTGTTTTGCTAAAGAATTCACACATAAAGTGAAGGCTTATAATTTTAGTTATTTGTTTATTATTTAGCTGTTCTTGTGCTTAATTGGCTTACCTTAAATACTTAAGTATCTAGATCTTAAGCCTGATTAAAATCAATCTAATAAAATCTAAAATACTGTTTTGAAATTAAATTAAATTAAATCAAATGTGTAATGATTGATTCAAATGTTAATTGATGTTATTTAATTAATTGAAAAGTTAAATTAAGTGTGTGATAAAATTTAATAAATTTAAATAGGAAGTTGATTGTTAAAAGTGATTTTAGTTTTATTTATTTATTTATTTTGAATTTATTTATTTTATTTTAATTTTTATTATTAAATAAAATTTAATTTTTATTTTATTTTTAAATAATGATATAATAACGATATTAATAATCTAATGACTTATTACTTTATCGATGAATCTTACAAAATAATTGTATCTAATTTTTTATTATATTATTTTAAATTTTTTTATTAACTAACTTAATTTTATTAATTATTTTGAATAAATAAGATTAAAAAATAATTTATTAAAAATTATTATTCTATTGAATTTCTTATAATAAGTAATTAGATTGTTAAAATGATTTATAATATCATTTGATATTATTATTTAAAATATTTTTTAAAAAAAATTACAATAAATAATCTAATAAACAAAAAGTTTATATTTTAAAATAACAAATTCATAATTAACTCTTTTTAATGTGTGACAGACATTCATTCTCTAAAAAATAAAGTGGTAGGAATGGATGGATAAGATTCGAATAAATAATATAACATCTCTTATAGGTTTTGATGCACTCCCACCTAAATCTTAACCGTTGATTATATCCAACAGTCCAGGTAAATCAAACTATTAATATACTAGCTAATTAGAAATATTACTACAATAAAATAGAACAGTCGGATTCGTCATCAGACGGTTGAATTCAAAATAAAGGATATGGATTTCCTCAAGCGACATTAGATCTTATTTTTTTAAAAAAAATTACTACAAAATTTTCATAAAAAAAAAATTATTATCATATCATATTTTTAATATAAAGACAGCAAAGTGAAAGTTTTGAAAATTAATAGTAAAGATCAAATTCTTCTCCAGAGGATCCTGTTTTAATCGGCAATGAATCTCTGTTCGAAGCGTGTGAACATCTAATCATCAATCAGTGTCGTGCCGTTGGCTTTTGTAGACAGAAACCAGTAGCATACAACTGGAAAGATGTCACCAAAATGTAGTAGAATTTGGAAACACAATTCTAAGCACAACTTTACCAAAATGCTTTATTTTCATTGCTTTGAACTGATTGTATGCTTAATATTCACTCTCATTTTGCTTTGATTAAATTGCTTTGCAGGTTGGCAGTGCTGCTTGTGATGATGACGATGACGACACAATTGAAGAAGGATGCCAGGTAACTTCTGAAGATATTCTAGTGTGTGTAGTGTTGTGATTGTGAATGTAAAGTTTACAACACCTGTGTTCTCTCTCCGCTTCCACACCTGTTTCCTACCTTAACCAACTTGCATCTACAACCATTTCAATTTCATCCCTACTCTCTACTGAACCTTTTGTTGCTCACTGCTCACCTTTCCTCTAATATCTTCATTTTTTTTAATATTTTTCTGCTTTTGCCTAATGAAATTGAATCTGTATGTTTTTTCCCCTCCTTTTTCTCCTTTGTTGAAATACAAATAACAAATGCAATAGCTAGACAAAGAATATAAGAGTAAAGGTTGAATAAAGAAAGATGCAAATTAAAGAAGTTTACAGTAGGCTAGGCGCTAAAACAAGAATTCACCCAGCTTCATATGCTTGTTCCATTATGTTTTTGTTGTAATACTGATTTTTAATTAGTTTAACTCATATGATGTAATCTACGGTTAAAATGGTTGCAGGAGGGAACTGCTGAACTGTATGGGTTAAAATAATTAGGTTTTGTGCCCACCATTGTTGTTTCTTCACCCCAAGCTGCTGAACTCTTCCTCAAGACCCATGACCTTGTCTTTGCTAGTAGACCACGTTATGAGGCTGAAAAATACATCTCTTGGGGGCAGAGAACCTAGGCTTTGGTGAATATGGTTCTTATTGGCGCAACATGCGCGAGATATGCACGTTGGAATTGCTAAACCAAACCAAAATTAACTCCTTCAGACGCATGAGGGAAGAGGAGGTCGACCTATTGATCAAGCTTCTAAAAGAGGCAGCCAATGATGGAGCTGTTGTTGATCTCAGTGCCAAGGTTTCAAAACTCAGTGCATACATGTCTTGTAGAATGATTTTAGGGAAGAAGTACATGGACCAAGACTTGGGTGGGAAAGGATTCAAGGCTGTGATGCAAGAGGCAATGCATTTAATTGCAACTCCTAACATAGGAGATTACATTCCTTACATTGGTGCACTTGACCTTCAAGGGCTAACTAAGCGCTTGAAGGTAGTTCACGAAATCTTGGATGACTTCTTCGAGAAAATTATTGAGGAGCACGTGCAATCTGAGAAGGGAGAAGACAAGAGGAATGATTTTGTGGATGTCATGTTAGGCTTTGTTGTTACTGAAGAATCTGAATACCGCATTGAACGGCCCAATGTCAAAGTCATCATGATGGTAAGAGAAATAATATCATTTAGTTTTTTCCTCACACACCCAAGAATGTGGCCATAGGAGAGACGTAAAGGTAGCATGATGAAGGATCAAATGCCCCCAAGTCCAAACGACTTGAATGGATACAAATTTAGCTACTAACTCGTTAACTGGCTCTTCTTTGACAAATACATTTTTTTTTCACAGGATATGTTGGCAGGCTTAATGGATACTTCTGCTACAACAATTGAGCGGACACTTTCAGAGCTTCTAAAGATTCCAAGGGTGATGAAGAAAGTTCAAATGGAGTTAGAAACTGTGATAGGTATGAAGAGGAAGGTGGAGGAATCAGACTTAGACAAGTTGGAGTATTTGGATATGGTTATAAAGGAAAGCATGAGGAGCCATCCAGTGGCACCCTTAGTAATACCACACCAGTCCACGGAAGATTGCATTGTTGGAGATTTTTTCATACCTAAAAAATCAAGGGTGATAGTGAATGCATGGGCTATTATGCGAGACCCAAGTGCTTGTGCATTGTTTTGATTGGAAACTGCCAAATGACATGTTGCCATCTGACTTGGACATGAAAGAGATGTTCGGACTCACAATGCCCAGGGCAAATCATCTGCTTTCCATTCCAACTTATCGCCTGCACGATGAGAGTGGTTTGAAGAAAAAAAAATGATAGATATTAGCAATAATGTAAGTTATATTCAATGAGGCAATCTCAATAAGATGAACACAAAAATAAATTACCTTTTCTCTTTCTTATAATCATAAACAATTATGTATGTATAAGATTGTTTTTCTTCTACGAAGGTAGATGTCACGAATTTCAATTCACGATGACCTTGCGGATGTGTTGTTGTCTGATATTGTTCTATGTTTGTGGTTTGTTTGCACGAAGGATTGATTTATTTTGGAAAATGATGTATCCGTACAACTATGCTAATTAACACTTAGGAAGAAAAATAGAAAAAAGAATAATTATCATAGGGGATATTATATGATTGAAAAGAAAAAGAAAAAAAAAAGAAAATATAAGCAAATAAAAAAGAATAATGTTTTTAATGTTGATGTTTCCGTGTATAAGTACTAATTTATTTTTGTTCAACGAAAAGGTAAAATATGCGAACACTGTAAGGATTATTGGTTGTTTGTGCTATTATAATCCGTCGTTTTCTGCACGTTCAGGTTGTTATGATCAAATTCTTATTGTTGGGACAAAAACCAAGTAAAGAGGATGTCCGTTGTCCACAATGATGATTTGAAAACAGAGGAACATTATTTTAACAGCATTTTCTTGCAACTTAATAATAATAAAAAAAAATGGTCTGTAAATTATTATGGTCACAGATAACCTTTAAAGATTGGTATAAAGTTAGCCTATGATTGGTTAATTCCAAAAACTTATCTTTTTGACCTTTTCAGATGTCAAAAGAATTTAAGTTGACATTTATTTGAATCATAGGATCATTTGTGAGCACATATATCTCATTTTTCTAACTGTTAAATCCCATTACAACATATTTCGTTCTGAGTCGAAGTCTCAAAAGAAACATTAAAAAATGAGTTTAATATTTAATGATGGTAGTTTAAGATTACAAATCTAATACATAGAAACGAGCCTTAAAAATAAAGAGAATATACAATGTTCCAATATTAAATGAAAAAGACAAATAAAATTTAAAAGATTAAAAAATAAAATATAATTAACCTATAGCTTAACCTAGAATTGAAAAGGTGTACATTAATATTAAAATAACATATACATATTAAAACCTCCTCAATTATTATAAATATTATAAATAACATGATGACTACAATAAAAAAAAATTATATAAAAATATCTAGATAATAATAAAATAAAATAAAATAAAATAAACTTATTATTTATTATTGTTAATATCTTATGTCATAAACAGATAAAAATTAAATTTTTTTAATTTATATAAAAAGATAAAAATAATAAATTTTTTATGTTATGGATAGAAGAAGAGAAATAGAAATATATATAATAAATTCCACTTTATGTATAAAAAGATAGGATAAAAATTAATAAATTTTTATAAGACAAAAAGGAAATAAAATATAAAAATTGTACGTTATATTCAGTGGGATCGATTTGATTAAGATTCACAGGAAAATAAATGATCTTTTCCCTTTCTTATAATGAGCAAATAGTTATATATGTTTGTATATCAATGAAAAGATTGATTTTCTCATATAATGGTAGATGCCACGAATTTCAAACCCTGCGCGGATTATTTTTATTTTATTTTCGTTTTGAGTGTTGTTTTATGTTCCGTTTGTATTGGATTTACTTGCACGAAGGATTGTAAAAACATTTGGTTGTTTGTGCCTAATAATTCACTGTTTTTCGTAACGTGTTGTATCGAGCAAACCCCTTATTATCAGGACCAAACTACGGAAAGGATATTGTAACCAAAAAAAGAAAAACTACGTAAAGGATATGTTCATTGTCTAGGGTGACAAATAGAAAAAAGAGGAACATTATTTCAACATCATGTTCTTCTCACAACTTTATAATAAGGAAAGAGATATGATGTAAACAGAAAAAAATAACATTTGTTTTGTAGATAAGTTAATTAATATAACGAAGAAAGATAAAGAAAAAATGTAAACATTTTAGTAGAAATAACATTTTGTGGAACGGCAATCTTCCCAACTCAGAATTCCTCGGTCTGAGTACTCCATCACCTTACCAACCACTAACCAAATAAGGATTAATCCCTTATTGATAGAATCCTCCCTCTTTTTTTTTTTTTTCTTTCCAGCTTGATAGAAAATCCTTCTTACTAAGTACTATTATTATAGTTTTGGTAAATATTTCATTCACCTAAGACCAAAGGTCACTAAGAAACCATTCATTAGGAATTTCTCTTCACATCAATATAATCCTTTTCTTCACATTTGTCTCATATTTATTATTATTATTATTATTAATGACTTATTATTGTTGTTTTATAATTTTGTTTAAGAGGTGCCACACCTCGATCACCAGACACACCAGTGGCTTTTTTTATTTCGCGAGTGTCTTTTTTTTTTTTTCAATTTATTAATAAAAGAGTATAGGTTCAATTATGGTTGGGCTACTTATTTCTCACCTTTTTTTTTCTCTTTTCACCCCTTGCTTTTACAAAATTGTAGCAGATTTCCATTTTACTCTCGCATTTATATTCTCTTTCCAATATACAAAAACATGTATGTATCCATCCCTTAAATCCTAAATTCAATACACAATGAAAATATATTTTCACTATGAATAATATGGAATGAATTTTTTTTTATTGTATATTATTGTTCATAGTGAAATCAATAATGTGTCGGTGCTACAAAGTGCTATCATTGACTTAAGGTACCATTTTTTTTTTTTCACAGATTTTTTGGCAATGTGCATAAGTATCTCATGACACCCGGAGAAGCTATCGATACTACAAATCATAAACCACCCATCAATAAATTTCATAGACAATCAAGTGTATCTATGAATTTTCCTCTAAACCAAAATGGATTAGCAACATAATTAAATCAATTATTAAAATGAGCAAATGGATTGCAAAATTATCAATACTAATGTTAATTCCATTACAAGCTAATGGGTCTTGTTAATAAATAAAAAACAAATAAAAGAAAAGGTACAAGAATGAAAATGATTATGCTAAGGAAACATATATAAGTGCCAAAAAATGAAGATCAAATTAAAATCACTAAACCTTGAGAATTATGATTTCCTCCTAAAACACAAAAATGGCGCTTTTAAAATCAATTAATTGTTGATTTGGTCAAAATATTAGGTTGATGAGTTATTAATTAAACTAGTAAGTTAGTAATTAAATTGCATGAACCAATGAACATAATATAAAATATAAGTATATATATTATTTGTATCGTACATTTATTAACTAATCATGTTAATCTAATATTAAGTTGTTATATTAAATAATTTTCAAGTTTTGAATATGATTCTTAAGTGTGGTATTTTTTTTGTATGTTTTATTAAATTTTATATTTTTTAAAAATAATAAATATTTGTTCAACTGATTCAACCAAATTATTTTACTAGTTCAACTGAATAGATTCACTTGTTTAATCATTGAATTGGTTAAGTAAATGAATTATAAACTAGGTTGATAATATATTCAATCTAATGAATAACTTAGGCTAGTCATGTCACCTATTCTAGTTGGTTAGTCTAAGCTAGTTTTTAAAACTAAGCAAAAAAAAAAAATCAACATCAGATATTAATTCAATCACTTGCATTCTATGTCTCCTTCACACTCTTCACAAAATAATTTTTTTTACTCTACTTACTAAAGAAGAGTTCTATTTATATAAAATTTTAATTCAATCACTTACATTCTATGTCTCCCTTACACTCCTTATAAAATGAAGTGTTTATGCTCAACTCGGCAAAGAAGAGTTTTATTTATAAATACAAATTTTTGTTGTTTCTTTTACTTGTGTCTTTGGAAAAACAAAAAAAAAAAAAAGTGATTACTACCTAATCAAAAAGAAATTACTCACATTTTGGGAACAAATTTTAATTGTAATTTAGATCAACTAGTCTAAAAATATGAACCTATCATATACTTTTGCCTTTAGATTTATTAAGAATATTATTGAGTTAAAATGAAAAATATATCCGATAAATAATATTTCAAGACTTTTACAAAATTATTTCTAGTAATTACACTAAAGTTAAAAATATTACTGATAATAAAAGTTTAGTCAATGTTTTCTAATACTAAAATTGTCGAACTCTCTTTAGATTTTTATATATGATTTTTGAAAAATATTTTAATAATGAAATTTTTTCACTGAAAAATGAATTTAGACTTATCAAAATGGTTATGGATATTTTTGGTAATTTATACAAAAATAAAAAAAATTAAAAATTATTTGTAATATTGCAGTTAATATTGTAAGTGAAAAATAAAATTTCTATAGTTTTTTGCAATTATAATTTGGCCAAAAATGGAATTTTAGTTAATTTGATAACAACACAGACATTTTGGGTTTCAATCTAAAAATGATATTTAAAATATCAATTCCTTTTTATAACTTACTGTAATCCCATTCAAAATTCCGTTTTCTTGAATTTATTTTTATGCTTCAGAATAATAAACAAAGAACAGAACAAGAGGAAAACTTAAAAACAGCTAACAGACACGGGCAAATACAGTGCCTGCAGCATCAGCATCAGCAATGAAGTGGAGCAAGGAAGTTGTTGTGCGAGAATGAAAGACCAGCAATTGGTTCTCTTGAGTTGCTCCAATCTTTGCTAACAGGTTTATTTGTTGTTGTTAGGAATCACTTTCCAACACAGACAAAATTGATAAATATCATGAATTCATAATACTGAGATTATCTCGAGGCTCAAGCATGCACTGGGGCATCAATAATGTAGTAATAATCAATGCTGGCTAGTATAACCAACCTGCCATGCTTTTCAATAAATTTTAACCAATAGTTGAGAATGTGTTATAGAGTGTTGTTAGTACTCCTTATGATTAAATACCATCAATCAAATAATAGTACATATTAAACGTTTTAGCAATCTCCTTTCCAATATACATCAGATTTACCTGCGACTTTGCATAATATCTCTGGCTGTGCAGTTCAGTCTACAAAATATGTCTCTGCCTACATGCAACATTTGCTTTTCCTTTTCTCTTGGACACATGCATGAAATACAAGACTAAATCAGTACTGAACTAATCCACCCACACAGCTCTCCAATTGCAGTCTCTTTCTTTGCATATATCTTCACTCCCATCCACATTCAGCAATCTCCTCTTTAGCTAGCAGTCCTTTTTTAGAATGGGATGTCAAGCCATCTAGCATATCATAAATATACAAGGTTTCAGGGTGATCCCTATCCTCAACTGTAAATATAGTAGACTTCCTGTTCACTTGAATAATACTTTGCCCAGGCGATTTCCTCACTTGAAGATACTTCATCTTTCTTCTAATAGCTGCAACTCCATCCCACATTTCAGATGATGCATATATGTTAGCCATCTCCACATATGAAACTGCCACTTGGGGCTCCAATTCAAATAGCTGTTCAGACACATACTTACCCATCTCCATCTTACCATGAAGTTTGCAAGCAGAGAGCAACGCACTCCATATGCCAGCATCAGGTTCAAAAGGCATTCTTTTAACAATTTCTAAAGCTTCTCTGAGATGTCCTCTACGACCAAGAAGATCAACCACACAAGAAAAATGGTCTATACCTGGGCTTATGCCATACTTTTGTGTCATCATGTTGAAGCACTCCAATCCTCTTACTAGTAAACCTCCATGTGCACAAGCTTGGAGGACAGCAAGAAATGTTATGTGATTTGGTTTCGTTCCCATTTCTAACATCAGAAAAAACAGGTTCAAAGCATCTTTAACATCTCCATTCAAAGCACAAGCAGTAATCATGATTGTCCAGGAGACAACAGTTTTGTTAGCCATGGTGTAGAAAAGCTCTTTAGCACCATCAAAACTTCCACACTTGGCATACATGTCAATTAGTGCATTACAAACTACAACATTATCTTTCAACCCTTTGTTACTAGAATAATTGTCAATCCATTTTCCAAGTTCAAGCGCCCCCGTCTGGCTACAACCTGAAATCAAAGCAAGCACAGTAACCAGGTCTGGTTTCTCACCAGCAGCTTCCATTGCATTAAATAAGGTCAATGCCTCACTTATATATCCTCTCTCAGCATAACCACCAACCATTACAGTCCATGAAACACAAGTCTTGTCAGACATTCCATCAAACAAAAATCTCGCAGAGTGAACATCCCCGCATTTGGAATACATACAAATAAGAGTATTCACCACACATACATCAGAATCACAACCCAACTTGACTCCATGAGAATGCACTAGCAAACCATGAAATAGTGCCTTTGGTTGCATGCATGATGAAAACAAATTAAGAATTGTGCTATTGTCTGGGGAAAAGCCACCATCTAGCATCTCTTTGTAGCAATTAACAGCCTTGACATGTTTTTGAAAATTCGCATATGCTGCAATCATGGAATTCCAGGACACAACAGACCTCAGACTAGTGTCAATTTCACGAAACACCGTCTCTGCTGAGCACAAGTCCCCACACTTGGCATATGCAGCAATCAAAGTGTTAGCCACAGAAACATCCATATGAACACCAATTCGAATCCCCAAGGAATGAACAGAATCCAAAAATGTCAGATTTTTCACACGCAAAACAGCTTCTGTGAGTAGCAAGACAGTGACTGAATCAGGACAAATCCCAGAAAGCCTCATCTGACGTAGAAGACAAGACAACCTATCAAGGAAGCCAGACTGAGCAAAACCCAACAGCATTGCATTCCAAGACACAATGTCCCTCGCGGGCATTTCAACAAACACATTGTGTGCATCTTCCAACTGACCACATTTGACATACATATCAACCATTGCGGTCTGCACGAAAATGTTGGACTGAAAGCAAGATTTGAGGACATGGGCATGGATGATTTGGGAGTTCCTGAGATGGGAAAGTGTGGCACATGCTTTTAACAGAAAGGGAAAGGTTGAGTTGTTGGGGGTGACACCACTTCGCTTCATCTGGCGGAAGAGAACAAGGGCGTCTTCCGCATGCCCCTGATTGACAATGTGTCTGATGTTGGAGTTCCACGTAACAAGGCTCCATAAATTTGAGAAACGGATGATGCATGGAGTGACACTACAATAATGGGTTACCATTTCTCATCGCTTATGCAATGAGTTAACTTTAGTAGTTGCCATTGCCAACTCAATTGATGCATTTAGTTTGTTTTGGTTGCTGCAAGCAACTCCAGAGTTTCCCGAACAAAACAAGATCAATGGCATCACACTCTTGTTTGTTACATTACATCCTTAGTTTTTCAAAAAACATATTTACCTATGGTGAAATATCATTAAAGAATATTTTTTAAAATTCCAATATTTTTCTTTATTTATATATGGCTCGAACTAATTCTTACTTAAAAAACACGTACTGAAAAGAAAAATAAGAGAAATTTAAAAAATAATTTATCAATAACTAATATTTCAACCTGAGCATAGTAATTCTAGCACGAGTAATGTATTGGATTTATTTTATATAATTAAAATGAATAATAAATAAAAGATTTAAATATATAAATTATATTTTAATTAAAAATTTTAATAAATAAATGCAACAATTGAACCTATAGATAATATTTTTACAATTATAATAAACAACTTATATTGTGATATAAGAATATCTTTAGTCATTCATAAGTTTTTTAAAAAAAATTAAAATTTAATTTAGAAGTAAAATGAAAAGGATTGATTGACAGAAATAAGAGTTAAGAAAAAATTTTAAAAACATTAATCTTGTTGAAGAAAATATCCTAAAAATGTTCTTATTGAAAAATAGTTCTTAGAAATTTTCCCATTTAATAGAATTATTTTAATTTATAAAAAAGAGATAATGTGTAATAGAACTATTGAAAATACAAAAATTTATAGTATAACTTTATTTTTATAAGGTACGTTATATATAATCTTTTATATGTATAAATTAGAACGGGTATTTTAAATGAGTGTTTTTTTAGAAAATATTTTTTTATGTTTTTTAATCTATCAATTTTATTTTTATTTTTAAATTAAATTTTAATATTTTAAAAATTATCAATAATTAAAAATAATCTTATATCATAAATCTAAATGTAATTTATATGTTAAAAATATTTTTTATTTATTAATTTTTTATTATAATATAATTTATATTTTAAAATATCTATTTATTATAAAATTTAATTATATAAAATAAATACTTATCCTGTATATTACACGAGCTAAAATATTAATTACTTTTACATTCTTTCTTCTTTTTTTTTTCTTTTGAAGAGAGTACTTTTACATTCTTAAAATGAAGAATTGTGGAAAAAAATCATATGCGATGCAGCTCGCATTTGAAAAGAATTTAAGGAAGACATGCAATTTTCCCAGCTTATACTGTAAAGTAAATTTTATTAAATACAAAATCAGTTTAAATTTTTTAATAAAAATTATATGAAAACTGTTTAATGAAAAATTATATTATTAACATTATTTATGAATTATTTTAGTAATCAAGATTTAAAATAAATTTTGAGCATTGAATAAAAATAAATTTTCATTATTTTTTACAATAATGATATTCTTACATCTAAATTTTTTCGCTCTCTTTCTGTGATTATTGTTTTATTAAAAATTCAATCAAAATTATTTTTCTCCCTTTTCTCTAAGTGTGAAGAGGAAATTATTACTTTACAGAAATGACACTATTTTATCCTATAATTTTAGTATACTACATGGATTAGTCTAACCTAATCCAATTAAATCCGTAACTAAAACTTATTTTGACACTTTTATAATCCACTTCACAACAAGTATTTCGTCATAGAAAATATTTTTTCATGATAAAATTCACAGATAATTTTTTAATACATTACGTGATGATAAAAAAAAATACACTTACAAATAAGTTATTGCAAATGAATAGATATACTCTACAATCCTCCACTTTATTCTTTATAATAAGATGTTTGTGTTTTTTAGATAATATGTTTGCATCTTTATAGAGTCCATGCTGATACAGGGTGAGAGAAAAAAAGTAAAGAGCAGATAAAATAAGAGAGAAAAAAGTAGAATCTTAACACACTAAATAACGATACAAGATAAAAAATTAAATGATGTTTATATTAGTATAAATAATATACTATCTTTAATATTAAATAGTAGTGACTTTGCAAGCACTCCTAATAAGATTTGGTAACTTCACTATGTTAGCCATATTCACAAGTTGGAGTCTAAAGTAACTTTGGAATACTTTTTTGGTTAAAGACATATACAAAAGTTTAGACTTCAAGAAGAAATCTAACCATGACCATTATCAAATATTTAAATCCTTAAGATTGTTATCGTATGAGGGCCAACAACAACAGAAACCATTTACCAATTTGCACTAACATTAAGGATTAATTCGCACAATGTGCAAATCTACTAAGTTACAAGAGGAGGTCCAATCCGACTTGGAGGCAAGGTAGCAAAATCGGATTTGCTTTGCAACAAGTGAACTTGATCCAATCTCATGTACATCACCTCAATCTTCTCACTAAGTGATTAATGTGTAAGCACCAATATCTAAACACACGATACTTATGATATGTTTGGTTTAAAAAATAAAAAATAAGATGAATTTTTTATGTTGTTTGGTATAAAAAAAATTGTTTGATTATATTAAAAATGAAAGAAAAGAAAAAGAAAATATATATATAAAATGACAAAAATACTTAAATAAAAAATAAATTATGATATAACTAAGAATATAAATAATAATTTTTTTAAGAAGCTCTCGTCTTTTTATTTTCTTTCTAAGTTGAAAAAAAAAACACTTTTCTATGTGAGATTTGTATAAAGATTTCTTTCCTTGATTTTTTTATGATCACCAAACCAAACAATACAAAGAGTCTAAAATGTGGTGTGTGTTTTTTTCCTTTTATATATGATGATTCCATCCCATTTCATTTCAAACAAAGAAACCATTAAACTTTTGAAATAGGTCAAATATATGAAATGGGCATTTGGAAACAGTGGAGTAGGTAGGTGGTGTCAGGGCTAGTTTGGGTTGAACGTGGCAAATCTTTTTCTCTTACATGGGATCTCTTCTTAGCTCTGTTGGCTCTCTTAATATATATTTTTCATGTGAGAAAACACCAAGATAATCCAACCTAGTTCTTGAGGATCGAGCTTTCTTGCCGAGGAATCCGGGGACAGGTCAAAGGAGAATGCTGAAACACCCTTGATTTTTTATTGAATATACATCATATCAATAAATAATATCAACCATCAACATCTCGTCAATGCTGTCGCGTGAATTTTCTAAACCTCAATTCTTTGTTATATAAAGGACACAGCTAGTCCTTTCTACATTGCCATAGCACATATATATTATATAAACTATACAGGATTCGAATAGGCTTAACTAGGTCCAATCCAAATATCCAATGAAACTAATGTTTATACCTGCTTTGTTTCTATTTCTGATGTTTACCTTCAATTTGATATATGTTTTTGAAGGAGAAGCACTAATCAGCGAAGGAGTTGTGGCTTCTGGGAGTTCTGCTACTTTTGTGAGTTTGAATCTCTCATCTACATCTACCTCTTGATATTTTTGTTATTTGTTGCTTTAATTTATGGGAGTAAATTAAATATAATTGTAATGAAATTAACTCATAAATTGTCTCACAAATAATGGTGAAATGGAGATGTGAATAGGGTTGGATCAAAGTTTTTATTTTAAATTATGCAGACAGGTGGCTGTGAAAAGCAAAGAGGTGAATGCAAGGAAAGAAGTAATGGGTCGGAAGAAAGTGTTTTCGAGAATGAAGACTACGTCTATACCAACTCCTTGCCTTAGATGTTCTTTGTTTTGCTTCGTTGCACGTAGCAATAGGAATGCATATTAATTCCTCTGCTGGAATGTGTTAACGTTATTGAATTCATTACAGCTTGTCTAAATCTAAAGCAAGCCACATTGGCGATTGTAAAGGATCCTTAACTTTCATTAATTGCTTACTTTATCATTAGCTGATAACTGCTCATCCCCAATGATCATAAGGCACAAGCACAGATTAATTATGGAAGACTGCTTAGTAGGGAAATTGTTTCTTTGACTGATACACATTTCTTGCAGTTGAGTGTTATTTGATTAATAAAGCTATATCTTATTTCTCAGTTGGGTTTGACTCATCAAATACCGAGATATGCTTGCAACACTTTTCATTACTAAATAAATTTTATGAGTATGAGTGTATGACTCACATGAGATTTATCTAATAATAAAAAGGGTGTTCTTAAAAATTTGAGAGCAATGCTATCTCGTATGAAGATGGTTCGAACCAATTCGCATGAAAGATAACGTGGAATGCTTGTGAGCTTTTCAGATGAACCCGCATAGATCTCTAAACAAATGGACGAGAACTTCGTCTGATCTAAGTTGGCACGAATGACACCGTTCGCCTATCTCTTCTCTCAAACCATTGTCTTGAGTTTTGAGAACTTTAATTTTAAGGTTGGGTTTTTTTTTAGCAAGCATATCATTTCATTTCTGCGAGTTTCAAACTAATTGTTCCATTATAAGTTTTTGTTTCTTTCAAATTATTTATTGCTTACTATTTTTTTAAATTCCGATCTTTTATTGTTTTAATTAAGTATAATATAAAAACCGATAACAGTTAAAAGATTATTTATTCACATATAATATTTTTTCTAAAATTGAAGATATTTAACGTTCTTATGTAAAACCTCAAACAGTAATTATTTTAAAGTAGAAAACATAACAAACATTAAATGATTACTATATAAAACAAAGATCATAATGCAAGTTTCATAATCTAAAATAATTATCATGAAGCTATCTAAACATGTCCATGTGAATGTCTTTTCATTATTCTTTATAAAAAGGTTTAATTATTTATAGTTACAATAACCTTCTCATTTAATTCGTATGTTTTAAAATATTCATTTTGATCTTAATAATTATAATTTTTTTTAACTTTTCTTATTTTTTATGTTTAAAATTATTTAACATCATTACATTCATATATGTTAAAATTGTTACAAAACTAAAATTAATATGAAAAAATTTTTAGATAGTATTAATTTTACAATAATTTTAAATCATTTACATGTAACAGTCTAAGACAATTTTAAACAATAAATATTAAAAGATTAAAAAATTATAACTATAAATTAAAATAAAATTATAAACTATAAAAATTAAAAAAAAATTATTACAACTATAAAGACCAACAAAATAATTAAATCTTATAAAAAAATGTTCAACAAGCTAAGAGCTACTACCATATAAAACTTTCTTACATCCTTTCCATGAATCATCTCTTCAATCATTATTATTCTTGGTGCATCATACTATATTATGTATAAAAGGGTGAGAATACGTTTAACATATTGGGGAAAGGTATCCATGAAAGCTAAAGCCTAAGCCAAAAAAACAACTTATTTTCAGGGATATAAACCGGGAAACCAGTAATACAACATTAACAACACCAAAACCTTATCCAATTAGGTAATGTCAAATACATGAATCATGCGCACCATTTGGCTTCATTATGAAACCAGTTTTAAAAGTAAAAGGCGGCCAGAGAGAGGTATTTGAAGCCATTAAACAGGCGACTTTTAGACAAAATAAGCTGTGTATCATGCTCGTGCACAATAGTGAACCTAAAGTTAGGTGCTCCGGACAAGAAACAATAACCACGAAAAACGGTATTTTCACGGGCAACTGACATCCAACATGTTTATGGAAAATACTTACATCTGCATTTTCATTGGCAAATTATGTACGTCGGTTACAAGCAAAGCTTCCTGCTATCAAACTATATTGGAAGCTGCACCATATCATGGTGATTAAAACAATAAACACTACACCAATGCCTATAAAATATACAATATGGATACGATGTAAGAAAAAAGAAAGAACACTGATAAATGTTATTTGATAATAAAATTTTGCCATGAGGGAGCGTGAGGGGTCGTGTTAATGACAAAAATGGGGCTCGCCAATTGGCCACCTCAGAGCCCGATCATTTTAGAAAAGTAAACGAGAACAGAAGTCTCCAGCATGCCGCCTGCCAGTATAAAGTCTTTGCACATGCTGATGTATTCCAAGATGTTAGCTAATCATTTCGATGACCTTAACATGAGCAACATGTCCATTCTAAATCTGCAATTGGTTAACATCAAACGAAAGAAATAAGCGCATGGAGCATGTCAAGGACCCCAAAACAGTGTTCAATAAGAACAGCAAAACATATCAGTTAAAAGGATGCTGCCAGTTAATTCTTTTTCTTTGTTCAAGGACCAATGGATGGTCATGGTCATATGTACTAAAAAAAGACCTATTAACCACATGAATTGTTAATTCTAGTTCAAAACGGTGACATGAACAAGTTGATTTAGCCATCGTCAGAACACAGTATGCTTATTACCTAGGTGATGTCCACAAGTAACATTTTCTCACATCTAAAATTCTCAAGTCGCATGTTTACACTCACATCATAAATCAATTTTGAAATTAAGACCAAATTATGTAAAAGCATCGAATTCACAAGGTTCCCAACCATTGTGGGGGTCTGATCTGAGCAGGGAAGGAGAAACAAAGACCATAAAAATGACAGTCCATTGCACCAGCTTCTTCCATCTGTCTTTGGGACGGGTAAGATGCGCACAACCATACCCATAAGAATGAGAGGTTGTTTGCACAACTAGAAACCCTAGTCATCAGGTCACAAGGCATAAACAAATAACATGATGAGAAAAAAAAAATGCCACGTCAAAAACTTGCCAAATGTTTTGATTACCTAATTCACCTTTTGCATATTATCTTAACATGAACATATCACATCCAGAATTTAAAGAAAAAAAAAAGAAAAGAAAATCACCTAGCAGTTGCTTATGCAGTCCCTGTAATCAACCTTTCCCGTTCATCTAGCTTTTTGATCTTCACCATGCCAAAGAGCACTTGAAAACCAAAGATTGCACAGAAGACGTATGCTATAGTGGCAGGCACCTGAAAAAGATGGCATGAAACTTACGAGTGAGGAAGTACCACTATCACCAGAACATTAATTAATTGAATTGAAAATTGAAAATCACCGCAAAAAAGATAAGTGAGATGGGAACAGCTTACCCTAATTGAGTTAAGATACAGAACTGTTGCAAGATTTATTAGGCTCCCAGCAGCTATTGCCTATTAATAGACAAAAAGGCAACATAAATACGCATTATCCCACCAACTTTTTTCATCTTTTGTCATATACACATATCATACATATCCGAAGCATTGATTCTAAAAAATCATGCACATGGTTTATGACAAGTACGTGAATGGAATATACTTCTGTTGAGAGCCAACTTACAATGCACATCCATTATTCACTTAAAAATATCTTGGAAGAAATTAAGAATATTAGATTGTTTTTATGTAAGTTGAAAAATGATAACACATGCCTTCACGACACAAGAAAATACTCCTGTATTCAAGGCACTCACAAATATCCCAATTTTTTTAAAACTGATAAAAAGAGAACTACAAATATTTGAAGGCAGGTAAGCTTATTCATTGTAGTTCTATATTGTCAGAACAGGAAGTAGGTATCCATTTTCATTTCCATAATTTAATGAGTTGTTGCTATTACAAGTATGTTCGCACAACAGCCACAGTTACTTACAATAGATACTAGATGGCCGAGCATAGCTACAAAAAATGACAACAGGCTACTGAATGGACTCCATCACTCAAACCAAATCCCAAGAAACAACTAAACCTATAATTTAACGAAGTTAGAGGCCAGATTCACTCACATTCCCTATTGTCTTCTGGACAATGGCAATACGCTGGAATGCCCTCTCAGATTCCAAAGTTCGAACTCGGAGCTTTAGATCACCTTGCTCCTGTGCAAAAATAAAGGGAAGGAAGATGTGATCTAGAATATCAGAAATCCAGAACAAACAAAAGATACAAATCAAACCAACAACTAAAATTATATCAACAAAAATCTAATATATACCAATCTTTGGATGATTTCAGCAAGCTTTTCAACCCTATCAGCCTGTCTAAATAAGTTGTAAAATGCTTGAGATTGTCTGTCCCATCTCTTTCTGAAGTCCTGTACATTAGAAGAAAGATATAAGAAAGGAAATCGTAATACTTAGACTGAATTTAAACATGGAAGAACAAGTTTGTGACTGCCTTTAGGATAACTTCAACTCCTGCCTCACGGAATCTTAGCAACTCCAGTGCATAACTACAGGACCAGGAAAGCTAGTCATGTTAGATATGCAAAGCATATATAATTTAAAACTTTTAAGGTCTGAAAAGAATTAAAAAATTATAAATTCTGAATATAATACTCACGGTTTGGCAATCTCAGTAATATCGAAACGAGGATCTAGGCCCTTTCCAATGCCATCCAACACTGCAAAAACAATGTCGACTTGTTACCTTGCGGTCACAAGCATAGAACGTGCAAAACGTTAAACTCTTAATATTCACCTGAGAAGGCTCTAACAACAAATGTGAACGTAGCAGGAAACCGAAAGGGCTGATCTGCTGCAATGGCTAATAAATCCTCACCTGTTTAAAGTATGAGAGCTAGGAATAAGTGTTAAGCCTATGGATTGCAAAATGATTTTGAAATAAATCATGTTTGGTTTGATGGAAGGAAGAAACATGTATGGTAATGGAATGCTTATTCCTGTGTTTTGTTTGCTATGAAAAGAAACAAAATGCTGACTTCATTCCATTTTTTGTTCCATATGCTATAATTTAAGAAATACAAGAAAAATAGACTTGGCCATGCCCAATGTGAGCCAACCAAATTTTCACGATGAGCAGGGCCCATGTTAGCTCAAGCTATTTCCCTTTTTTATTTTTGTCTAAAACAAACATATTGTTCCAAAAAGATTTTGCACTCAAACCGGTAAGCCAAATGAGGTGAACCAATTTTAAAACATGTTGGAAAATGGAATGGGATTCCATCACTTCTGTAATGAAATACATATTCCCATAATTGTACATGAATGTCCATTTCCATTCCAATAACCCATAGCCAGTATCCCAAACAATATATCCTTTCCTATAATTCGTTATGAACAATAATTGTTGTATGCATACATCAAAATAATCTAAACTTAAAAGACACACACTAGACCAGGTGCATTACCAATAGCAGCCAGACGTTCTTTCTTCTTCATTACTTTTTCCTCGTTGCTTATTGGCTGTTTGAATCCAAGTTCAGCTGTTGCCATCTCTCTCTCTTTTCTTTGTGCAGCCAAACGCTCTTCAAAACTAAAGAAAATTGAAGTTGAAGAGCTCAAGGTCAGAGATTGCAGTAGGTTGATAACATAACAAATCAATACAGACATGTAAATCTAAACCGTAAAATATTAGTGAGGGAAGAAAATATAAGCTTAAAATATCAACAAGTAGTCAGAAATTTGCAGTAACAATTTTCAAATAAATATCACTGTTCCTTTGACTCTTTGAGCTGATGCAGTTTGATCCTACCACTTGAGCCAACCCTAATATCACTGTATTCTTAACATGACTAATCAGGACAGCCATGTACTCGAGCACAAAATCCAAATCAATCAGCAAAATTTTCTTTTTCCAAGATAAAAGGCTTAGAATCAACTATTCACATCACTTCTTTAAGTAGTTTTAAGCAGCCTCTGCAGGTATTGCAATCAATAATTTGCTAGCTACTGCTTCATAATGATATTGATTTATATAAATACTATTGCTAAGCTATGTAGGTGTTTTGATTTGTTTATGTATTCCCACTAAAGGATTTAATAAACTACCTATTGAGGAAGAACTGTGCTGTTCGTCTAACAGCAGTCATATCTCCAGTTGGGACAAGAACACCCATTTGAATCATTGATTGAAGGACCTATATCAGTACACAAACTTCATTTGGTAAGTAATTTAAGATCAAGAATGGAATATCATGCTAGATTTTTCATGGCCTTATGGATCACCATCCATACAAAACATTTATTGTACCTTATCTGGATTCTTCTCATAAATTCCATAAAAAGCTTCAAGTAAACCTTCACGGATATTTTTACTGATACTGTAAGGTGCAACACCAATCATTATAGTAAATGTATTCATCACGCCAAGAGTAAAATGTTTGACTTGTAAATTCACATCTTTAATATACAGAAAGAGAAATGCTAATTTGTACAAAAAGAATTTTGTCAAATTCGCACAAGGTGTATTCTATCAAATAACACTTTTTATATATTCTTAATTTTTTAAATTAATATTTACTTAAAAAAAAGATAGTCATCCATGTAGGATTTTGTATGTTTTGAGCATATTTTCTTTCCCGCTGAATAGGATTGCTCATACAGAAAACGTAAAGAACATACCTTCCCATCATTCCAAAATCATAAAAGATCAATCTTCCACCATTGACATCATCAACTGCAATATTTCCAGGATGCTGCATGAACATTGTAAATATTAGTTACAAGAAGCATGAAATTGACCGACTCTCTGTTGAGGGATAATCATAAAATGTGAAAATTCATTATTCCTCACTTAACATAGTTTCTTCCCTAGAAAAAGACATGACAGGGCAATATTTTAATAAGTCCCTAACATAATGTTTGGATGCTTGGCAGTCACTATTCCTCATCACGGGAAGGAAGTTACTTCTAGTGCCCTTGTGAATAAGCCCTAGGGAAGCTTCCCAAGGCAACAGATGATAATCTATAATATATGACACAGGCAGCATGCTTCTTGTACCTCAGGCAATAAATGCTTGAATGTTGCAGTATAAGAGCAAGTTCAAAGATAGTAAACATAACATGTTGGCTACACTATACAGTTCACCAGTTAATAGACAATCCAAAAGAATCATTAATGCTCTGTTTGGATTAGAAGTGAAATACAGAGAAAAGATATACAATGGAGGGAAGTAAAAGAGAAATACAGTAAAAAAAAACCGTGTAGCTTTGAATAATAGAAATAAGGAAAGTAATGGAGACATTTCTCTCCATTTATTTGGATGAGTGGAAGAGTGGGCAAGAATAAGTTGTATAAAAAGCTTTTAAAAGTGATTAAAAAAATAATTTAAATAAAATATTTAAACTTTTTACTGTATTATATTTTTCTTTAAGCTAAAATTATATTGTTTTTGTTATAAAAATATTTATTTCTTTTAAAAAAAAGTAACCAAAAAATCACACTCAAACAAACATTTTCTGCCATTTTCATGGCAAACTTTGGGAGAGGGGGATTTTTGATGTGGGATCCACCAAAAAACATCCTATTTCTCCTCTTTGTTACAAAATTGTGAAAATTTGGTGTTTCCACCCCATCTCCACTCCCTTGCCTTCCTCTTTATTTACCCTCAAAGAAACATAATACAAGAGAGACAACTCAAAAACCACTCGCAATTCTAAGAACAAGAGCGTACAGGGTCAGCATGGAAGAAACCATGTGATAAAATCTGCTCCAAGTAAGACTCAACTGCATATCGCCCTAACCTGTAGAAGATAAAGTAGAAATTATGTTAATTTGAATTTTAGATGCCACCATCAGTTGTTGAGATGCACAGAAGTATGATGTAATGCCAATAGTAACTTTGCTTGAAGAAATTCAGATGGCATTAACCTTTTGCGGTCAAGGCCCAGTTGATCTAAAGCTTGTGTTTTATTTATTTTAATCCCAGGAACATACTCCATTGTCAGAATCTGCGTTGGAAACATAGTTAAATTGTAGATAAATAAGAAAGATATCAGAAGTATAAAAGGGAAAGATGTATAATTGCTATATAATATCTATGAGAACAGAAGGCTAAACCTGCGGTGTGGTATAATCCCAGAAGATTGTAGGAACCTTCACATAATCCAAGTCTTTAAAGTTACTTGCAAATAATTCTGCATTAGCAGCTTCCTTGGTGTAATCAATCTCCTGAAAGTTGTTAATTCATGTTACATTAACAGGATTATAAAGTTGAGGATGTGCAGAAAACACATGCAAACATCTTACTGAAACAAGAACAAGATCCACAAATCAACCCCTCCAAACCTGCAAATTTGCTATTGAGTCCCTTTAAACATTGACTAAGCTCTAACACTTGAAAAGTAATAATGCTGTTCAAGATTTTAGAAAACAACTCATGACATATGAAATTCTCAACAAACATGACTATTGCTGTTACTGAAGCATATAATTACACCTATAAACCAGAAATCCCTATTTTGCCATTTTACTCCATCACCTAGCCAGGTAAACTTGTTGGCCCCCTTATCCCTTCTGTCAAAACTAACCATTTTCAGTTATCTCCTTTCTGTTTGAAATAAGAGTCTCCTAATCAACCTTCAGAAATATTAACTAAAATTTTGTTATGAAATCTTCCATGACCAAATGGTACTCATTGGTTTCCCCATATGGAATTCCAAAGAGCAAAACCAGCTTCTTGACCCTTCCCATGCACCTGAACCTAATCAAACTCAAAAAGAAATGTGATCCCACGCAATCTTTATATTTGAATTTGTTACAGCAGAATGACATCTTTATGATGGAGAACCACACATATGACTTTCTTCAGTTAATCTCAAGTAACCTAAGAATGAAACAAGATTCCAGAATATCATCACCTGATATAAAACTGAGGCACACTCATCATAAATAGCAACCCAATCCCTCTTAGCACCATCTGATTTGGGATCAATTTTTTGAAGATATTCAGCAATAACCTGGAGGAGGGGAAAAAGGCCCAAGTATCAGTGTTTTATCCAGTTCTGCAAGTCTTCATAGGCAGGAAGTCCTATTATTAAAAATCCTTCATACAAGGAAAAAAATTTTAAACGAAGTTCAAATTTTGAAAACAACTTGTAAATCTTGGAAGGTTACTAAAAATAAGAACATATGTTAAGGAGCAAGTAATAGAATTATCCAGGAGTTGTATCACATTTGCACACAGCACTAGAAGGGCAAGCATTATATGAAATGCTTATAACACTGACCCTCAGGTTTTTAAGATCGATATCAAAAAGAGCTTTGAGACCAGGTCTTTGCACTTTAACAACAACCTCCTGTCCCCTTAATCTTGCACGATGAACCTGACCTGCATTGGGGAAAAAGATATTCACCATTCCTTTCTTCTAATCAAATATTAAACCTAAAACCAAGGTACATTTAATTGGGTTCCCTTCACTGATTGCACCTTTATTCTAACAAATATGCGTAAAGTAAAAAATTAATTACCAAGACTTGCAGCAGCTATTGGTTCATAGTCAAAATGATCAAAGACGCTAGCTAAAGGAGTTCCAAGTTCTTCTTCGACAATAGCTATAGCAGTCTCTGAGGGAAATGGAGGAACTTGATCCTGAACCCAAAAAATCAGGTAACTTGGGCTTTGAAGAAATGAAACCTTAATATGTTTTATAATTCTTGATTCAACCTCTTTCTTTTGTGTGTGTGTTTGTTTGTTTGTGATCTCAAAATCATCAGCTTTCTAAACTCCAAGTGAAATTAAAAATATCATAAACAAAAGTGTAGATAAAAAAAGGAAATACAACATAAGTATGATGCAACGAAATAATCTCATAAGTTCCATCCAAAACTCCAATTCAACCTGAAGTTCAGACAACTGGTCAACATATTCTTGTGGAAGAATGTCCACTCTTGTAGAGAATTGTTGGCCAACTTTGATAAATGTAGGACCTAATCTCAGAATACTCTCCTTCAGCCACTTGGCAAGGGCCTTTCGCCTTAAGGATTTCTTTTCCTCTGACATTCCTCCTGTAAATAATATCTTTGAGTCAAATAAAAACAAATGGTCACATTTTTAGATTCCTCAAAATTCAATAAAAAGCACTTCATAATTTGTATGTTAACAGGTTTATTTGTTGTTGTCACGAAATGATTTCCAAACAGGCAAAATTGATAAATATCATAAATTCATGACACTGAGATTAACTAATGAGGCTCAAGCATGCACTTGGGCATTGATAACATAGTAAGAATCAACTCTGGCTAGCATAACCAACCTGCCATACTTTTCTTATGCATAATAATAAGCAATAACACAGTTCCAATCCCCAAAGGCATATAGTGACACTGCAGGATTCTAAAGCTCAAGAAAAACATCTAAATAGTTAACTTATGGCTAACATATAAGTAACATGTGGCAATCAGGAAGAAAAAATACACGAAAAGACCAAAAAAGCTACAGTCTTCTATGCTAGCAGAACCAGATAGTGAAAAGGAAAATAGTAAACGACACAGGGCTCACATACTCACTTCTTAAAAGATTGCTCTAGGTTTCCACTTCCCACAGCTAAAAGTAAACTTCTCTACCATATGTAAAATCGCTTGTTGATGCTCTATGATTGCAATTACTCAAATGCTCACTAAATTAATATAATATTAGAACTCCAACGCACAAGGAATAATTCTTAATCGCATTACAGATTCTAGTATCCAGTACTATGAAAAACACTCTCTCAATATCCACATTGAATACACTCTGCATTTGTTTATTGAATCCATGAAATGAACATATAGTGGAGCCCAAGTGCCTCCATCGTAAGTATTCTAAGGGTCATTTAAGCAGATTCATGAACACCTCATTGGAATCATGCCAAGCCAAACAACAAACCTTTATAAGAGAACTTCCGGTTATTCAGCCAAGACTTGAAGATAAACGTTATAACAAATCCCCAAATCTCCAACGTCCTCTGGATCATCGAGTAAGTCTTGAATCTGTTCCATCGACCTCCAGGCGCAACCGCCACCTGCCAAAAATAAAAAGTTCATCTCACTCATTCAATCTTAAAAACACAATCCCCTCCGATTGAGAGTGAGAAACTAATCTCTCAAGGTTTTAAGTGATTGAACCCTCCTAACAATGTTATTCCATATACAGGGACCTGAACCTGAAGATAGAACGCGAATTAAAATTGAAGAAATATAATCATATTCATACCTGAATTGGTGCTTCTCCACTTTGTTTTTTGAACCAAGCCTCCTCTTTACCAATCTCCTCCAACCTTTTCTTCCTCCCATCCTCCCTCCGCTTCGACGCTTCCGCAAAGTCTTCAACCACTTCCGCCGCTACACCATTGCCATTCCCGTACTTCACCAAGCTTCCATTCGAGTTCTCACTCTCCCAAACGCGCGAGACGCCGTTCACGTAACCGTTAACGGAACCGTTACCGCCGTATTCGGTAGCGGCAACTCCGTTTCCACTCAATTTGAGGTCGTTGACTCTGTCAATGACGGCACCTTCTTCCTTGACGGCGCGTATTCGCGTACGGAGAGCAACATTGTATCTGGAGTTTTGAGAAACTGAACGGCGAGAGCAAAATCTAGAGAGAGAACGGCGTCGTTTGGGGGTAATTTGAGGAGCAAGAAACTTAAGCTCGAGTAAGAGTAGAGAAGAAGACGAAGCCATTGAGTGATCGGTGAGAGTGAGGATCAAAGTGGAAGGCAAGATATCATGGCGCCTGAGAAGAGAAGAACAAGTGAGGTGTTGAAGACGAAGCGCAAAAGTTCAAGTGAAGTTGAAACATAAAAACAAAAAGGAGTGGAAAGGGGTGGTGATAAGGAGGACACGTGGCAAAAAAAGATTAGCCGTGAAGGTTTTGGGAGATTGTGATTGGTGGAGATTTTTGCGAGTTTTGCTGAGCCACAAAGGTCTTGGCTTGCGTGGAAGTTATTTGGATGCTTTATGCTTACGTGTCAGCTTCATGTTTTGTTGCCAATTCCAATTGCGATTGACGGCTATGCATCCAATAATATAATCAAGATAGCTTAGCTGCAGGGGTGCTCTAGGACCAGGTTTCATTCGATATTTCAAAATAAAGGACGGCACAAACTTTTTTTTTTTTTTTTAATTCAAATAATTAAAACTTTATTAAACAATATAAATTATTTATAATTAATTTATCATAAATATTCAATTCATTTCTTAATATTTTTATGTATAATACATTCACTTTATTTATAAAATTGTTTCAAAAAATTATATTATTTTTTATAATTACTTTAAAA
>JAMLFT010002024.1:0-27603 GCA_026544285.1 Pachyrhizus erosus | reverse complement strand
ATAATAATTTAAAAATATAGTTATTAATTATTAATTATTATTTAATTTTATAAATAATTTAAAATAAAATTTGAATCTATTAAATTATTAATTAAAATTAATTAAGTTAAAATTTTTATTTATTTTCATTAATTAATTATAAATTCCTTATATGAAAGACCAAATATAATATAAGTTACGTTCATTTATGTAATTTTTTTTTTCTTAAATTGTAACTTATGAATAATTCATTAAATATAATTAATATTTAACTATGAATATTTAATAAAATTTAAATCTATAATATTAATTAAAATTAAATAATTTAAATTTAACTATTTATTTTATTTTTATTTATAAGACTCGATTATTTAATTCATCAAAATTAAAAAAATAATTAATTTAGTTTATAATAATAAATATATCGTAAATTAAAATATTTTTTAAAATTATCTTTATCATTAATATAATTAACAGTATTTTTATCTAAAAATAATTAATGCATATAATATTATGAATTAAGTCTTATAAAAATATACAAATAGTTTTTTTAATTTGAGTTTATGAATAATAACGAAAGAAATATTTTTGAGGATCTTAATAAATTATTACATTTGTTATTTTTTTTATTTATTTGTTAAGATTTTTACTTAGAAATTAAGAAATATAATAATTTTGTATTTATTTTTATTTCACAATAAATATATGTATAAAAAAATAATCCTTTATAATTGATAAGAGAGTAATTAATATTATTTTTAAACTTATAAGGAGAGAAGATAAGATAAGATTTCAATAAATTTTAGAGAAATAAATAAATAAATTTCTTAAATGAGTGTAAATAATAATTAATTCATTATTTCATGAATTTGGATCATTGACTAATAATCTAATGATAAATGTAATTGATAGTTACTAAAAAGCACATCCTCTACGCCTGGTTTCCAGCAATAATAGAAGGGTAATTTTGTCGAGTAGCAAGGGCATTTTTGTTAAGGACCTTCCACCCTCTACTCTTATGCACATTTCATTTTACCCTCTCTCTCTCTCTCTCTCTCTCTCTCTCTCTCTCTCTCTCTCTCTCTCTCTCTGCCCTCAACCTTCAAAATTCGTGGTTTTCTCTTTTCCCCATCGATTCGGTTTCTCGCTAATTCGCGTCTTCCTTCGTTCCCAAGTCAGCGTTAAGGTACGATTGCTTTTCGATTCCTTTCAATTTTCAGGTTTCTAACCGAACCAAATTGGGATCGGTGTTGCGGTTTTAGGGTTTAGTTTGGTTCGTGCGATGAAGATCGAGGAATTGGAGGATGGAGAGTGTAGTAGGGAGGAGGCTGAGAAGTGTGAGAGGAAGATTGTGAGCGTTGACGTGAAGAGAGCGTTGGTGGGAGCAGGTGCTCGGATCCTGTTCTATCCCACACTCTTGTATAATGTGCTTCGTAACAAGATTGAGGCTGAGTTCAGGTGGTGGGATCAAATTGACGAGGTTTTTCTCACTCTCAATCTTCTTTAATTTCGTTCTTGAATAATCTTGGTTTCCATGTTTTGAATTGAATTCTTGTATAGCCTGTTGATGGAATTGTGCCTTGTTTCCTGTTGATGCTTATTTGGGATTTCATTGAAATTTTATTTGTTTTTATTTCTAGTTTTTGTTACTGGGCGCTGTTCCGTTCCCCAAGGACGTTCCTCACTTGAAGAAGCTTGGTGTAGGTGGTGTGATTACTCTTAATGAGCCCTATGAAACCTTGGTGCCATCGTCCTTGTATCGGGTGAGTGATGTCCTCTTTCTTCTTTTGAATGTCTTGTGTCTGCATTTTTTGTTTGCTACTTATGAGTACCTACAGTTAGGAAGTTGTGGAATGGAATCTCTGATGTCGGTATTGTGTTGGTCTGTGTTTAATTGATACAGGAGTATCAAATTATCCGTATAAGCACACTAGTTTCACAATGTGTTTGCTATATTTGTTTTAGTATAAACTGTTGTTGATATCTAGGTTTGTTTGCTTGGTTTGTTTCAGGCTCATGGAATTGATCATTTGGTGATTCCTACTAGAGATTATCTCTTTGCCCCCTCGTTTGTTGATATCAACCGGGCTGTGCAGTTCATTCACCGTGGGTGTTTCCTTTTTAATTTAATTTTGGGAAAGTGGGGGAGGGGTAAATGCATCAGTCAATGTGGTTCTTTGTTGGTTTTTTTTGGGTGCTGGTGGTGAAATATAGTTTTGTATGTGTATTACCTTTGTACTATGGCAGAAAATGCAACTTGCGGCAAAACTACTTATGTTCACTGTAAAGCTGGGCGGGGAAGGAGTACAACGATTGTGCTTTGTTATCTGGTAATTTGTGATCTTTATGATTGAGTTGTGGCATCATTGAAGCTTCGAGGTACTGAATGTTTTCCATGTGGTCTACTTATGTTTTCTAGGTTGAATACAAGCACATGACACCTGCTGCTGCCCTGGAATATGTTCGATCTAGACGACCTAGAGTGCTACTAGCACCATCACAGTGGAAGGTATAACCAAGTCCTTTTCGTGTGTCCCCTTCCCTCTAGAAGGCTACTGATTCAATGCAATTATTGTAGTACTTTTTTTGGTAATATTTCTCTCCTTGGCATTTGGAATTTGTAATCGATGCTTGTGTTGTAAGCAGGCTGTTCAAAACTATAACAAGCAAAGGCTGGCTTCTCCTTTACCATACTCCCCTTCTGGGGATGCAGTACTTATAACCAAAGCTGATCTTGAAGGCTATCATAGCACATTTGATGCTGGAATGGAGCTGGCGATTGTTCCTAAAATGCCAAGGACTATGCCCATGATTGCAAGATTATCTTGCCTGTTTGCATCCTTAAAAGTATCTGGTAGTAGTGTACCAATGATCAGGCGGCTGCCGGTTTCTGAGTCACGTGCTTGCTAAGCCAGCTTGATATGCTGTCAAGCAGGTGGCCTGTACAGAAGATGATGATGAAAATAAGTGAAGTTTGATAATTTCCCAAAGTCGGTACAATTGTGTTACATGAAGAGAGGATGCATAGAAAGAAAGATAGGAGAGAAGGTTTCTCCAAGGTTGTGTTACAGGTTAAGAGGAACATGTAGTTTCTTGTACATATATTTGCCTTTTGTATGTTTGTTAATCCAATGGAATCCTCGTGCAAGTTAAAGCATTATTTATGTGAGAATGAGGTGGTGACCTAATGGTTACTTGTCTTTATTGATAGAAAACCATAGCCAATTCACCTGCCTAATTTGTACCCCGAATACTGTGCAGCATTGTTGTGAAACTCTCGAGTTAACCCATTGACTCTCGAGCTTTCAATTATAGATAGAGAAAATGAGTTAATTCTCAATGAATCTCTGCAACTTTACCCATTATCTTAAGTAAACTTTTAAAACTTGACTAAGCTTATATATAAATTCTCGAGTCAATAGTTTGAAATCAAATGCAATTTTTTACCCCGATTCACCCTAGCGATATTATGTTACTCATGCATTGTTTTTTACACCAACATAACATTTACTATGACTCAATTGATTTGAAGAAATTATACTTTTATTAAATGTTTAATTCACTTTAAGAATGTGTTTTGATAAATTTATGTATGATTTGATTATCTGGTTTTATTTAATAATATTGTGCTATCAATTTTCATTATTGTGGTTGGTTAGTTTGCATTATTATTTAGAATTATTGTTGTGTAGGAGCATTATGTAAATGTCAATAATGAGTTTTTTAATGTTAGTTTCTATATTAGGTAATTTTTTATGTTATAATGAGTTAAGTTTACATAAGTTCATTGAGGTTATATAAACTTTCAAGATTGACAACCTTGTTGTATAGGCTACTACAGATTTAATCAATGCCTCGCTTCTTGAGCTTTAGTTTTTGTTGTATTGTGAAGAAACAACGAAATGGGTATAGAGTGTATATGGTGTGAAGTATTCTTCATCGTCACCAGTTCAATTAAACGGCTTAAAAAGGAGTCGCGAATTTAAATTGGATTTGATTGGTTTAATTACACTGATTTAAATCAACACTTGATCTAGAATAGTAACTGGTTAAAATGGATTGAACAAAAATGAAGAAAACGTTTAAATTGGCTTCTATATTTAAAAGGTAATTAAAATTTGTTAATATTGTTGTTTAATAGTCAACATGTCTATTGGTTATTATCTCTTAATTAATTTTTGTTTCGCCGCATATGCTTTGTTATATCTTTTTGTAGTATATCATGATGGACCAATGAAGTATGAGGATGCCACAATTATGGGTTAAAAGGAGATTAAGATATGAGAGATTTATTGCAAGAAATTGGAAGCTCAATAACAAGAACAATAACTAAAGTTATGAAAGAGGCCTCGTATTGTATAATTAAAAAGAATAAAGTAAAGTTCATTTATATGAATGATATGACATCTAAAAAGATCCAAGATTGATGATCATAATATCAAAAGTTAAAAATGAGATCTCTAAAGATTCATATAGAGTCCAAAATAAAGAAATCATGAAAAATCAAGGTGTTCTTCTAACATTAATTAAGACTTTATTAATGAAATTAGAAATATATTTTTTTTTCTTTGTAATAAATATATTGTATTTTTAAAATGTTCATAACATTAATTAGTGATATTAGGATTATATAATCTTTCCTTATTTCTTTTTATATAAATCTTAGAAAATTTTATTTTTGTTTATATATAAAGAAAGTATATGAACTCAAAGAGGAGATTATTTATTAAATAAAAGTTTGAGAGTTTTCTCAATTTCTCAACCTCTTGATATTCCTTCAAATCCACGAGTTGTTGAATTGCTCTTTCGCTCCATCATGTACACTACGTCAAATTGACATCAAATTGGTATCAATAGTTTGTATTTCTTGCACCATACTACCAAAGAGACATGTTACTATTAATACTTACCTGGAGACCTTGATTTGATAAGATGAGATTGCGTGGTTGTAATTATAGGTGACCTACTTAGCACAACAATCGATTGCTTTTCAACCACCAACACAACACCATGTTTATCTAGTCTTGAATGACTATGGTTTTAACATTGACAACAACGTCTTTAATGTCCCCCTTCAATCAGACTATTATTGGGAAGCAAAATTCAATGATGACATGTTTGGTTTTGATGTGGACATTCACCTTATTCTTGACATTGATGATGAGTTTGATGTGAATGTTGATGAAGAATTTGTAGGGGTTGATGTGAGTTTGTTGCTGATGCTACGTCGTACCTTTCTAAGCCCTCGTTCTTTAGAAGATGATTTGCATCATATTGGTATTTTTACCTCCAAATACAATTATGGATTCGAGGACAAATATTTTCAATGAGGGAGAAAATAATGTAGAAGTATGAGGTAACCATGGGCTTAAAAGAGATCAAGGTGTTAAAGAGAATGCTAAGGCTCTAGTTTGAAAATCCATCTTAAGAGATTCATTATAAGAAATTGGAAATCCAATAACAAGAGTAATGACTAAAGTTATGAAAGAGACCTTGTATTGCATGGTTAGAAAGAATAAACTAAAGTCCATTTATATGAATGACATGACGTTTAAAGAAAATTTATGATAGGATATCATAATATCAAAAGCCAAAATGAGATTTCTCAAGACCTATATAGAGTCTAAAACGAAGAAACCACTTAGAATATTATTTGACGAGCACATGAACCTTCAAGAAGTATTTTGAAGGTGTCCTTTGAACATTCATTAAGACTTTATTAAGGGAATTAAGAATATGTTATTTTTTTTCTTTGTAATGAAGATACCATATCTTTAAAATATTCATAGCATTAATTAGGAATATATTAATTAGTGATATTAGGAATGTACTACTTTCATTCCTAAGTATAAGACTCTTTTAACTAATTCACATCCTTTAAGAAAATTGATTAATTTAGTTAATAACATTAAATTTATTAAAATTTATTTTATCTTTTCCAAAATTACTTTAAAATTATTAGGACTCATCATCTCACTCTTTCTATTTAATTACTTTTTTATCTAATTGATTAATGTGTATTAATCATCTTCTTCAATTCTCATAAAAGAGATCATGAACTTATGTCATTAATTTATAGTATTTATTGTAAATTAATTAAGGTTATTTTGGTATAAAAAAAAAAAACAAAAGAACTAATGCAAGAGACAACTTGATAATAGTCTTACAAAATGAATAAACAAATTTGAAAAAAGAGTCTTATATATAGGAACAAATGTAGTATAATTTTTCCTTGTTTCCTTTTATTTAGATTCTAGAAAATTATATTTTTGCTTATAATAGATAAAATATATGTACTCAAAGGGAAAATTTTGATTAAATAAAAAGTTCAAGAGTTTTCTTAATTTCTCAACTTCTTGATATTCCTTTGAATCAATGTGTTGTTGAATTCTTGTTTTGTTCCATTACGTACATTGCATCATTCAAGCTACTTTCAATAATAGTGGGGAAATTTAAAGAATTTAGTTAAAATGTCCTAATAATATAAGTATTTTTTACAGTCGTCTAATTAAAGATTGTAATGTACCAATGACTACCTTTGTAATTATTTTAAAAGTAGTGTTTACGATCATTTTTAATTAGTTGATAATCTAAATATTTTTACACCAAGTGTATAAAAAATAAATTCAAATTCAAATATATATTTTATTCTAAAAATTGACAACCAACCATTTCAAGCAAATAACAACATATCCAAGTCATTATACCTATATGTATGTGGAATAGAGCATATATTGTCACACATCAATGTCTCCAAAAGGTTCATCATTAAATATTTAAACCTTAATAATTTCATGTTTCATTGGGATTGAAAGGTAGATTCACAAAAGAAGGATAACTAAAAAAATGTTCTCATGAACAATTGAGTAGGAATAAGTTATATTCTAGACTAGTGGGTAGTGAGTAGGAATAATTTGGACTTAAAATATTATTTTTAGAACATAAAACCTACATAAAGGTCCAAGATCTATTTTTTTGTACAATATGAACATACATAAGCACATTTACTATTTGGGATATGCAAACAAAAACATTTTGCACTTGAACAATAAGACTTGATATTAATTTTCTTTTTGTGACTTGTCCCTATTTTATATTAAAAATATTTCTTTACAATATGTTATTTTTTTTCTAAAACAACTTAAGGTAGAGATTACTATGTACATATATGGTCATACCTTTTCCTAATAAAGTACACATTATAAGGCAAAACTAATTATTAAGATCTTTGAAACACAATTTATGATTCAGATTTAATGGAAATATTTTATTTTTTTGCTTCCAAAATAATTACGTTGGAACAAAAAACAAATGTAGCCAAAGGTTCTATTTGCTTATTTGTTAAGCTAACAAGACCCAAAGTATTGTGCAAAATCAATGGATGAGATTTTCATAAATTAATCAATTAATTTGTGCACCTTAGTTAGGTATTTCTAAAGTAATGGTTCTTTAACTTACTAGAGTCATTCACTTCAAATGTTACTAGTTGATAATTGGTTAAGAGTTGTACTTTTGTGGCCCTAGGGTCTAAGGCCGTTTATAGCCTTAATATCAATACCTCATACTCATCTTGGTTGTTAGAAGTTTAGAAGATACAAGTTAAAGATTTTTCTATAGTTATACCTTCTTATTTTTTTAAGGAGACTTCCTTCACTATTTTCTTTTTTAACTAGAGGATCATCTACATGGATGCTCCATTTGTTTGTTAGGTTAAGAGTTAAGGGTGAGATCATTATAACCATGAAGTAGGCTAACTGATAGAGCATTTTTGGTATATATTTGTGCTTTATATTGAACCTAATTGACCTATATTTGTGTTTAATTTTTAGTTGGTTGTTGAGTTGTGAATTAATGAGCCTAATTGGACTAAATTGTCAATTTTTTTATAATTTTTAAAATTTTTGTTCACTTTAACAATGTTTTCTCGTGGAGGATTGTCTTGAGCTATATAACTGAAATTTGGATTATCTAGGACTTTTTAGAAAGCTCAAAGAGAGATCTACAACTTTGTCTCTTACAAGCTCAAACCAATTTCCATATTTTGGGTCAAAACCACATTTGAAGTTCCTCCTTTGCATTTTAATTTTTTTGGGCAACTTTGTTTATCTATAGTCTTAGAAATAAGATCAATTAGGATTTTTTTATTATTAATTAAGACCCAAAATACTAGGAGAGGATTTGTTATAAATACATTACATACTTTGTAAACTTCTATCTTTTGTTCAATTTTTAAAATTAAGAGATTTTTTTCCTTCAAGTTTTCTCACTCTCTTTTGGTTCCTTGTTCTACACGTTTTCATCTTTCTCCTTGAGTTCTTTAATGTAGATCTCCATGAAAGACTAATTATCTTACTCAATTTAAGGACTCTAAGGCGTTGCACTTATAATTTTAGTTATAATTTTTAATTGCAAATTCTCCTCATATTTCTCTTTTATTTTTTATTTCTAAATTTTGAATTCATGATTATGAGTGATTTTTGAATTTTTAATTGGGGTTAAATTAAGGTTGATTAGTTTGAATCTATATAATTTTAGGTAATTAATTAATTTCCTAAATAAATCGATTAATTATGCTTGAATTCACGATAATTAGAGATTGCAATTGCAATTTTAATTTTCATGAATGGATGTTACATGTTTATTTAATTGAGTTTGTGTTGATATGATTAATAGAGAATTCAAAATTCTTTAATTATTGTGATAATTTTATTACTCATTTATGGGTTGAGTGACATTTTAGGAAGTTTCCTAGGAAGCATGTGAGTGAGGACAAAACAAGCTGAAAAATTTTGAGTTGATTTTTGGGATTAGTAATTGATTTTGAAAAACAGCCAAAAATAATAAGTGGTGATAACAAAACTAGTCGATGATGTTTTGAAAAGAGTTACTCACAGAAGGTTCTAATCGATGGAGGGTTTTGATCAACAAGTTAAGTGAAATGTCACTGTGTATAGTGTTATAAAGTGTAAGCGGCAAAGACGTTGACTATCAAGGATGTTACATATGCATTAGAATAAATTTTTACATATCCATATGTTCCATTGGATCCAAGCCATCATATTGCTCCATAACTGGAGTTGCTCAAGGTTCTTGAGCAACATTGGGAACATCAAAATTTGCTCAAAAAAAGGTTTGTTCACAATCATTACTTCTCGTTAATGTAGGTTGTTCTAGATGAAGAAAGGAGTGCATGATCTCCATAAGGTTGTTGTGAGAGTGGTTGGTTGTTTAGGTTTAGCAATGATTAAGAGAGTTGTGATAACGATTACGAATTGGCCAAGTCATTAAAGGTGTTGATGGCTTGTTGGTGGATTATTCTTAGACTTCAGTAATTTGACAATTATTTCTTCATGATGTTGTTCTAGATGTTGAATTCTCTAACTCTAAATCAGAATATAAGTTGAGCTTGTTTAGTGATGATCTTAAGAAGCTTCTTTATCTTCAAGATTATGTCATTGGACTATACACATGGATGAAGGGATCATTCGTTTATTAGGGGGAGGCTTCTTGTATTGGGTTAATAGTAACGTGATCATGATCACTCTCAAAGAGTTAGTAAGCTTACTCCTACAAAATTGACCATATGTGGATAATTTTGTTGGACTTATGATGTAGATTGGTATTGAACATGAATGACCTAAGAAGTGAATTATTCCACAAATAACATCAAATGTTTATCATCAACTCAAGGTGAGGAATATTCAAAGTGAATTCAAGAATCTTTAATGATCTTCTATAAACCATACTTTGGTGGGGTATCTACAAGCACTCTAACATTCAAGTTAGTGGAGGTAGAAGAAAATAAAGTTTATAAAATAAGAATGTATAGTTGTAACTAAGGCCTATTAGACTTATATGACTCATCATGAGTCAATATGGTATCTCCTTTATGAAGTGATGTGTAATAGGTACTTATCAAATTAATCTCTTTATTTGCTATATTTGTTATTAACGAATTATGTTCATAATCTAATGTTTCATTCCTAAATGAGCTTTGATTTATGAGAAAAATTATTGTCATGAAGGTCGTTGGGATATGATCAAGTAACAAATAATTGAACTTGGTCAAACAAGATAGTTGGACTTAGTAATTTAAAGTTAACATGTTTACTTTACTTGGTTACACGAATCTAAGTAGGCTTGATGGGCCAGAACAGTTTCTAAAATGGCTTAACAATATATGTGCGATTCAACTCCTCTACAGGAGAATGAAGCACAAAATTAAAACCACCAATTGGTCTTTGGAAGAATCTGAAAAAGGTCGATAAGAGCATGTTGTTATATTCGTCCTTGCACCACCACCATTCCTCCTGCGACTTCTTTACGGGACCAAATCTAAGGCATACCAAGAAACCATAACATTGGCAGTACGCTTATACTCTCTCCATATATGCTCCTTTCAAAAGCATCCAAAATCTTCCATAAAGCGAAAGAACTGAATATCACCTTTTTAGATCTTTAAATTTTAAATTATAGAATATGAAAACGGATACTTCCTCTTGCTAATTTCGTATTAACTCATCCTCTCTTTTTATTGTTGTTTATTTTAATTAGAACATCAATCTAAGAACAATAGTTTAAAGATTCTCCTAGCGTTTGATTGTAAGAGATACAAAGTTTTAGGTATCGCATCTTTCACACGATCATATTTACTTATGAGAAAATAAAATAAGATATATAATTATAGCGGGTTGTCTTTTTCTCTCCTATACACTGAAAGAAAGTATGGCTAGCTAGGAGTTTGGGTATGGTACGCAGTTATTTAAAAAGAGTACAGGAATAAAAGAACCGAAAAAGTTTATTCTTGTCTTCTCATTCTCTATTTAGTCCCATCTTTATTCCCTTCAGAAACTACTATGAAATTACCCTTTCTTTCACCTTGAGTTTAGCTTTATTGCATGCATGTCCTTTAAGTTTAAAGCATTAACATGCAAGTTTCTCTCTCTCTTAAGATGAGATAAGCACATCTTTACTCTAATAATACAGCACAAAAGCTCGAATCTAACTCAGAATAAAGCAATAAAGATGTGTCTGTCTCCTAGTATCACTCTCTTTCTGAAAAACCAAATAAGAAAATTAAGAGAACCTCTCTTATAAAATGTCAAAAGATCAAAATATTCGATAAGAAATTGAATTTCCCTCCTAAATTCCCTAAATCTGACAGACACACAAGCCGTACGTACATGCCTTTAGAAAGCAACGTGCAGCTTCGCAAAATCATTAATTGGCAGAAGTTGAGTAATAATTTTCATAAGTGGTATGTGCAATTTTAAACATGAAGGGGAAAAAAAAAAAGTGTGTGCGTTTGTGTATACGTTAGTACTCTTTCGTCAGTTAAGGGACCCCATCAAAACTAAAAGATCTTGAAACTCATCTCCTAAAGTAAATTTTCTTTTTGTTAGGCAAACATCAGCACTAGTAAAAGCACCAAGTAAGCAGCGATATTTACTGCAGATTTCTTTACATGGTCGTGGTGCAAAGGAAGCATAGACGTGAATGCATGAGATCAATTAACTAACTATACATAAAACTTATTTTAATTCGTTGCATCCATCCTCTATATATTCACGTGAAGTACTACTTAACACAACGAGTAATTAGTGGAATTACGAAAATATGGCATATATGGAAAGAAGATAGTCGTGCTTACTATTTTTAAATCTTTAATTGTTTTAGAATTTATATTTTTAGTTCATGATTTTTTTTTATTAATTAACATTCTTTAATTTTTTTTGTTTTTATTTTTTTAATCTCTTAGTAAAAACTAAAAATAAAGATAAAAAAGTTAAGAGACTAAAATTAATAAAAAAAATCAGAACTAAAAAAAAAATTAGGAACTAAAAAATAATAAATCCAAGATAACATATACGAGACACATGTAATATTTATGGATTAGAGAATTCTTTCGACTCTAATAAAATTCTTTGTTGCTGATAAAGAATAATACGGAGCATATGTAAATGACAATATATAGTTTATGTTTGTGATTTTGCGAAAAACAAAATCATAATACTAATTAAATGCAAAATCAGCTTATTTTTTAACGTTGCGTTATTGTTTTTTTGGCTATGTACATGACAATAAAGTGTAGTTGTTACACACACCATTTTTTAAAATATACGATGGTGAATTGAGCAAAATGTGTGTGATTAACTTATATATCTCAAATCTAGTGTGAAATCCGACCGTTTCTGTTTTATGCAGTTCTCGATCGTTTCATTGTTAGGGTTATATATATAGAATAAATGTTAAGTTTATGCACAGAATCAAACATTTTATAATTAAATTGGTTTGATTTTTAAATTAAATAGTTTATTTTTAAAATTATTAATTAGAAACCGATGATTTTGATTTTATTATTTTAATTGTTTTTAAATATAAATTCAAGTGAATTTAATTTAATTTTTATTATTGAATTTGAGATTTTTACCTTCATTTATTAAATATTTTAATATATTTTTATGAATGTCCATAACTTAAAATATTTTAAATAAGAAAGATACAATAAATCACTACAATTAAACCTATTTAGTTCATATTTAATGTATTTAAATAGTAATTAATTTGGTTCGTGAAAATTTATGTATATTTAATTTAGGTCTGAAATCAATAAACTCTATGACATGTTTAATCAAATCTATCAACTTAGTTGAATATGTTAATTAGCTTTGTGGAAAAATAGACTTTGAATTACTCAACTTAATGACAGATTCGGGGCATGTTTTCTTTGATTTTTTTTATTTTATTTTCTACATTCATTTTTAATTACAAAAATATTATTTTAGTTTCATTTTATTTTCCATTTTTTAAAAACTGTTATAGAAAATAGTAAAAAGTAGAAAACAATAAAAACAATATTGGCTTGCACATTTTAGTATATAAATCTTTTAAAAATAAGAAGCAAAATGAAGATAAAGTGACAATTTTATAATTAAAAGTAAAAATGGAAAATATTCTTTAAAACAAACAGATTATTAAATAACCCGTTAGAATCAGCGTAATTGTAAAAAGTTTGAACAATTTGTGTTGAACTCAAACCTCATTGTTGCCTTTGTATATAATAAAAAACAAGTCCTTAATTTTTGAGTTTATAATCAACTTTACAAAAAAAGAACTAATTTATCATTAACTAATCAGATTCAAAGAGTAAATTGTATACACAAATTTTCAGAAGACGAAATCAACACAAAATATCACTTTGGGGAATGGAATTATTAGTATTTATTCCATTTTAATCATAACACTTAACTACTCAACTAACAAATTAATTGAAAATATATTTTATAATAAAATCTGAATATAAGAATTTATTTATAAATAAATCAAAATCAAAATCAAATTAATTTTAATTTCCAAACAAACCAAAATGAGCAGCTACCTGCTGTATTAGGACCAGCAATTTGAATTCAGAATGAACGCCACGAGTAACATAACCTTGGTCCTTGGAAATCTTGCAGCGCTAGCTTGAGGTTCCCCTAAGGTTCTCGATAATAAATTCTAAAAGAGAAAGCAAAAGTTATATGATTCCTCTCTAGCCTTTAAAAAATGTGGAAAGAAGTAGAAAGTGAAACCTGACGACAGTCAATTACTTACAGCGAGGAAAATTAATTATTTAGAAAAATTTTAAAAAATGCTTGTCGTATGAAAAATATCTGAATTGTTTGGTACAAGATTCTCAAACGGTGGACTTAATTGGTTTAATGTAAAAATCTCACCTCATCTTATCTTAAACTATATGATACCTAATTAACTATATGGCACGGGCAACAAGGTGGTCGTTAGTTTGCTCAATCTCATTGGTATATTTCTTGTGTAAAAAACAGGAAAAGCGAAATAATACAAACATCTTAAAATAATAAAATAATATGAATAGTAATAGGGATCGATGATACTGTAATCATATTAGTGATGATTTTCATGCAGCAGGATGCATTTAACTTTGAGTCTATGGTCGTTCTCCCTCACCATATGTCAGGAGGGAGAGCAGCTTTGCTTGGATTACTCTCTCTCTTTTTTTCTTCTTTTCCTTTTTGTTCTTTCTTCCTTTCTTTCCAATTTGTTCCGTTGCACGCAGTTAGTTCCTCTGAGAGCCACCAAAGCTTATCATAAACTTGCACCATTGGAAAAAGAAAGAAAATGAGCAAACCATGGATCTGATAACTTGGCTTTTTGTTGAAAAGAAACTTGAGGTATGCTTCAAGCATTAATGATGACGACAATGATGTTGTCTTGTTTGTGGTTTTTTCGTTTATTCTCTATTTTTTGCTGTCTCCTCCTACTCATGATGATCCTGCAGGTTGCCAGGGTCTGGCCAGTAAGAAGAGTACTTCAACCATTCAGCTTCTTGTGGGTTTGTAATGGATGACTCCTGCAAGGAAATTGCAGTTAATGAAAAGATTAGGGTTTGTTTTGTTAAACGAAATATACTCACACTCTGAGGAAGCAGAAGAAAAAAGGAATGGAAATTGATTGGCTCTTGCTTTTCCATCTCCTACAGTCAAAAGTCATTGAGCATTTCTTTCCTAGTAAGGCTAGGAATGAAAAAATATAAGATATTTTAAGTCACTGTCACCTTTTCCAATCTTTCCTTCTTATAGCAAAAGATTAAAATTTTCAAATAATATTCAACATTAGGAGCAGTGTTTCAGTGTGAGAAAATGTTAGCAGAAGTTTTTCTATGGTGTAAAGAAAGATATTCTACTGTTCAGATATGCAAACATGATGAGAACAGCAAAAAGTAATAAAGAGAAAAGGATGAAGGCTTCTTGTCTGCAATTCAAATAAAAATAACGAAAATTGTTTTTATTATTTCTTTTAATTATTTAGAGTTATATTAAAACTGGTACTTTTTCTATTTCTTAATCATTATGAAAATACTTTTTCTATTTCCCTTTATCACGTCCATCATGTTATTACACATTTTTCTCTCTTCTCCTTCTACCACTCTTAGTTGGACAAGAAATTTTTTTCCATTATTTATTCTTGATCCTCCTTTTCTCCTTCCCTAGCTAGTCCCATTATGGCAAACAAAGTTCATATATTTCAGAGTCAAAAGGTTCGTAATTACCTCCTTGATATCAGTTGAAGTGCACCCCATGATGAGTTCCTCCAAACCAGACGCAGACCTTCCTCCTAGTTTATGATGTTGTTGCTGCTGCTGTTGCTGTGTGGATATATATTATACATTCATTTAAAAAGACAACAATCAAATTCAAAGACCACATCTCAATCATCATGTTTGAACATCAGTCCAAAAGCGAAAAGACAGTTTCGTGATCGTAATTTAGCAAGCACTTATAAAAGCTTCCTCAGTTAATGAATCAGCCTCGTGCACCATACCATGCAGAATCAGTCTATTTTGAACTTAATTCAACAGATTGAGTGTTGCTTTGATTGCACTACCCAGACTACCATTTCTTTTTTCCTACTGTTTATGAACATTTGCTATACAATAGTAAGTAATATTCTTCCTAACATCCTTTCTTCTTTGCCAAATATGAATTGAGTCAGTCTACAGACACCTTTTTTTTATTCAGTCTCTATTATTTAGTACATACCCATATTTAGATCATGAAAAATAAAGGAGAAAAATGAGTAAACTATTACCACTAAAATTGTATGTGTCAATTCCGATCCTAAACTTTATTTTATTACTTGCTTTTACAAAACATTGGTCACTTTAATCCGTTTTAACAACATTTCTTTTATTGTCATTAAAGACTAAAGTAAATAATATTTTTTTAAAATTAAAGACTAAAATAATAGTTTTTTAAAGACTAAAGTGAATGACATTTACAATTTCAAAAACCAATGTGGGGATTTACTCAGGAAAAAATTATAAGCAACCAACAATCATCCTTAAGAACTGTGGGGTGGGTGATGATTACCTGGAAATTTTCATTTTGGAGCATTATTCTGGAGACATGGTAGGAGTTGTCGTCTAGGATGATGGATGCATGGTGAAGGGGAGGAGGAGAGACGATAGTGGAGATGGGAAGCGAAGGCCTACTGATATGGAAGGCTGTGGTTGCAATTTGTTGGTGCGCATGCTGATTTTGCTGTTGTTGTTGTTGATGATGATGATGATGATGTGCTACGTGCCGTTCATGTACTTCATCACACGAGCCTGATGCTTGCACTTCTCTTGCCGTGGAAGCTTCTCCTATTCCAACCTGCATTGGTCATCATCATCACAAATTCTAAACAATCACCAAATGTTTGTTCGAACTAGCTAGCTAGTCTTTTCAATCTCTCATCCTTTTTTTTCTTTTTCTTTTTTGAGTCTCTCTAGATTGTTCTAACTATCAACATGCATGCATGTGAGTATGTGCCCAAATTCATTATTCAATAATTCAATAACATATAAAGTTACCTTTTAAAGGTGGGTAATAAACAAGTGGTGGTTGGCTGACGCTGATTTATTATCAGGCCAGGTCCATACAATTTTATGCGGTTTATGCAAGTAATGCTTATGTCAAGGCCTTCCCTATAACCCTTTCGCGTTCTTTCACCTTTTTGTACAAATCATATTTACCAAACGTATGTTCAAATCGGGTAAATTAAATATATTACATGAGAGTAAAAAGAATAAATCTCAAAATCATAGATGATATCTGCATATAATGTAAGTAAAACATCACGTTCATTAATTGCTCTTAAGAAATTTGCCTATAAATGAAAGTTTCCGAATGAATGTGTTGCTTGTACGTACAAACATGGAAGCGAGTTTGCACTGCATGAGTTACATATATATGCGTGTGTGTACCTCATCGAAGCTTTTTCTGAATGGTATGAAGCTAAAATGTTCGGATTTGAGTTGTTGAATGTCCAATGCAGTATTGAAGGTTGTTATTGGAGGGACCCCAACAACAGCAGACATTTCATCTCTGTGAGTAACAATTTCCTTAGAAGAACAGCTCCCACTTCCACTGTCTCTTCTTCCATGGTTAGGTTGTTGTTCTCCACTTCCTTCACCGGTTGTGGCACTTCTATCTGACCAATTGCATTGCCTCGGTTGTGTCTGGTAGAATATCTTTGACACCACAAGCTCTCCCTCTTTCTCTTCCTCGTGCTGGCCTAGATGATACTGGTGCATCACCCAGTTGGTCTTTTCAGGTTTTCTGTTCTTCCCAAAGTTGGTGTAGAGCACTAGAATCTTCTTGCAACCCTTTTGTTTTCCATTCACCATCACTGGTCTGGTCTTACCTGTCTTGTGCCATCGTGTTTCTCCTCCTTGCAAGTCGCACTCGTTTTGAATCTTTCTCCTCTTTCGTGTTCCTGTTGTGTAAGCCTTTGAGGGCCTGTGGAAGAAGTGTCTGCTTAAGCCATCTCTTGTTACTCCTGAAAAACCAAAATCAAAGTTAGGTCAACTTAGGTGAACTGCAACACACAACCCTTTTGACTAAGTATCTAAGTGTTGCACAATTATCAAGGCAGATTTTATAGTGTTAAATAGAAATTTGTTAAATAAAATAAACTTTTATGTTTTCACTGGATATTTAAACCGAAATTTATATTAAATAATAATACGAACAAAACCATAAACAGCCTGAGTGGCAAAGTGAGATAGTTAGAGGCTATTTCACTTTTATTATTGAGAAATGTTAATAATTTCTTCTTTTAAAACGATCTTTTAAATTTAATTTTTATTATTTATTTAAATTTATTAAAAATTACATATTTATGTAACTCATTCTTTTTGGAATGAGTCTCATTATTTATTTTATAATTTTTAATAAATTTAAAAAGAAAATAAAAAAAATGAATTATAACACTTCTCTTTACTGTTTCAATATCTCAACCTGGAAGTTTCTCAGGATGGGTGTAACAAATCCCATCTTCTCCTTCAATAGTGGGAATGAACTCATCTATCAAAGGGTGTGATTTCATATTCTTTGCCTCTACTTTGGCTTCAAGGTGTTCTATGAGTTCTTGGTCGGTTGGATCAAACTTCACTCCCGCTGGTAAACCTAGCCAGTCCTGCCGGTCCCATTGAAATTCAAATTAAAACAAGAAAAGCGAAAGGGAGAGATAAGAAGAGGAGTGTATATAAGACAGAGAAAGATATTAAAGACAACGATAAACTTTAACATATGCAAAAGCTTTAGTAATAGGCTAATTAGTAGGTAACGGAGAAAAGGGATACCGATACAGCATTAAATTAATTGAACTAGTCCAATGATAACACAGCCGTAAACATGTGAATATGGTATTTTTTTTGTCGTGTGATTCTTCTTCATATTGTCGAAGGCTTTTCGTTGAAGGCAAGAATATTACTGAGATTTAATTTTTTTTTCTTTTCCGTACCTGCTTCCCTTCAAATTTGTGACCACAACCGGGGCACTGTTTGGATCCACATAGTTGATGCTCTTCGAGCTTGGCATCTATGAGATCAGAGCTTCTAACACAACTCAAGTTGCTGATCTTATTCATGGTGCTACCTTTTGACGTGTGATGGATATGATACTATTGCTATGCCTCTTAATGAAACTTTACGAGGCCTTCAATTGGATTTCTCTTACTTTGGAACACTCCACAACGCAGCATATCTCTATCTCTTGTATATAACAGAAGCTTGATTGAGATCAGAACAAAAAGTTTCCTAAAATATCAAAGAAATTGGATGGCATGTTACAATCATAGTCAGTGACTTGAAAGAGAAAATATGAACAATTAATAATAAGAAATGGGATTAGGCTTTCACAAGTTTATGAACTAGCTATCAAGATATAGATGGTTGATCAGGTGATGATTCAATTCAGAAACTAGCTAAAGAAGAATACCAACATAAAACGCTAAACAAAGATTAAAAAAATGAAAACCTTGAGTATACACAAAGGGAAAAAAAATGAAAATATTATTTCTCAAAGCATATGTGGCTATTTCAGGGAATAAATCAAATCCATAGCAATAAATTCTGCAGAAAAGGATGAGAGTATGACGAGAGAAGAGGAGAAAGAAGGAGGAAAAGAGGAAACTGATAGAATACGGTTGAGCTATAAACCTGCTTTAAGCATGAAAAATAGCAGAATTCCCTCTAGCTAGCCACTTTAACTGAAGCTCAGTGAGAAAAAAATAAAATAAAAGAAAAGTTGTCTTCTTCGAACACACACAGCAACTTTAAGGCTTTGGTGATTTATGAACCGCATGTATGTAGGCGGTTTATGTGAGAAAAAGAAAGAGAGAGAAATAAAGAAAGAAAACCCGGTTGGTTTTTTCTAACTAAAACAGCAAGGCCAATACTGTCTTCTCTCCTATATCTTACATATTCATCCTAATATACTGTAGCTACCTACACCTTTCTTTCACCCTTGACTGCAAAAGCAATAAAGCAATAAACGGCCACACAGCTGTTATTAATCAAAGAAAATTATATATATTTGTGACCAAAAATTAAAAGAAAGAATAAATAATATACTTATTAGTAATGTAAAAGTTTTATATATCATTATCCAATCACATATTATGATATATAATAAATTTATTAACTTTTAAAATCATAAATTTTTATTAGTTGATAGTTAATTACACTCATAATATACCTCTAAGGAAAAAGAAATAGCCCTAATGAAAGAAAAAGAAACAAATTAACATATTAGGAATAAGTATTTTAATAATGCAATGGTTCTTTAGTTTAACTCTCACAACGTGAAAACTCACTTTCTCTTTTTTGGTTAGAGTTTTACGTGGTTACATGTAAAATCTTACTTTCTCTAAATACGTGTCAGTGTCATACAACTTAGAAGGTAGAGTAGTAAAGACAACATGGGCAGAATTGAATTAACAGTCTGATTATTCTCACATAACAGATTAATGTGAGAGTGTAATAAAGCCAAATTTTTAATATGGTGTGGAGAGATAGAGAGTGAAACACCCAGATAAAAATACGGGAAAAAGGATGATAGAAACTCACATGGGTTGAGGTGGAGTGCAGATCATGATGCTTTTGCCATGAATGTTTTGCGCACACACTCAGGGAGAGAGAGAGAGAGAGAGAGAGAGAGAGAGATGGGTGGGCAGTATTACGAGGTTGCTTGATAATCAAGGAAAATGAGCAGATGGACCACCACCTTCTTCTAATTAATTACTTCAACTTATAAAACATAAACATATGATCAATAAAGTACGATCTAACGTGTCTTGGAGCACAAAATTTTGTGGTATATTTCTTGAAATGCACCTATTTATCGAAAATAAAAAGTAATAACTCAATAGAAATATTATACATATGATGTCAACCTTTTGGTATTTAAATAATGGAATTGAAGTCGAGACAGCTGACAAATAAGTAAAATATTCCTGACTGTCTATAAAAATTTCGATTTTCTCTATATCTTAAAAAAAATTCTCATCTATCAATTAGGAAATACCATCTATACACACAAAAAAAAAAAAAAAAAAACCTTAAATGTATGAAACTTGGACTAGAAGCACCGAATATAATTTACAATTTACTGTTATCCTGCAGAAAATTAAACTAATTACACAGTTATATTTTTTTTATTAGTACTATTATGTTCCCTCCTTTTTTGTCATCAACTTTGCTGCCTGTGCTATTTCTATTCAGGGGTTGTCTAAAGTATTGGTCAGTCACACACAACTTATGTAGTTTCACATAATATAAGAACTAACAAGTAGATCTTCAGCTAGTATTATGTGGGTCCGGGCTTCAGCATGAAAATCTTTGGCCCTCATAAAGTAACATAATCAGATGATGGTTAGATTTCACGTTTATAACTACATTCTTTGGTGTAGTCAAGATAAAAATGATGGAGGGGCCCTAATGATGTGTTCAGTATACATAGATTGCGATGATGCTTCCTTGTCTTTGCAAATTAATTTCAAATTTGGATTTCATTTCATGGAGCAGAAAATGAGGAGGGGGATAAAAATTTTAGTCTAAAATATCAAGAGACAACCCAGAGGAGCTAGTAAGGAATAAAATATCCTATGTTAAGGGTAGATCTAAGTGAAACTTGGACCTAGTAATTAGCAAAGGGTACCAAAAAATATTCTAAAACATCGCTCCAGATACTTCTTCTTTTTCTTTACTAAGTAACAAGTATCTTTCATCGTAAATATTTTTATTTCAGCTAATAAGTAGAATGATTATAAATGATAAATTATTATTTTTTAAGTATTTAAAGTAATTGTATATCCAAAATTTAAACTCTAAACTGTACTAGATAAGATAAACTAACTTCATTCATTCACGTATTCGATCTTGGTTTCAAATATATCTCTTTCCAACTAAAATTTAAATAAAAAAAGAAAATAGGAGAACTTAATTTGCTTTAGTTATCCATTTAAATTGACCTTTGAGGAACCAACCAATGGAGCCCACATGTTAACAGAGTTCTATGTATCATCCCCCGATTCGCGATTGCAATGGAATGCAATGCATAAATATTCCACTGTTTATAAAATTTGTTACTTAATTATTTATGGTTGGTAGCACAGTTCCGGGAGAATATAATCGGTCATACTAGTTTTAGTTGTTATACTTGGAGGATTTGGTTTTGTAGGCATTCAAATATTCCAAAATACTCTCTTTTTTTTCCTGCATAATCCATCTTTCTTATAGAAGGGCAATTATTGGTACGGGGTACATGTATATTCCATATTACAATTTAGCAAACAAACATTTTAAGTACTTAACTATAAATACTTAGTATATTTAGCAATTCTTGCACTTGCACTGGTATTTATTGCTGATCTACCTAGTTTATTCAATTATAAAAATGTAATTATTTTCACAACCAATAGAGTTGTTATTATCATCATTAATTAATCTAATACGGGAGACAAAAAAGTTACATCATAAGGGTTCTCATAAAATAAGTTTAGAGTAATTAATTACAAGGTAAATAAAAATAAGAAGAGATTGCAAGACAGCAAAGCAGGCAATACCAAATTGGGGACACATTCATCTTATTGTCATTCCTACCCATGCCCACAGGTCTTAACATGGGTGAAGATTGAATTTGTGTTATGTGAAATAATATATGCGTTGTTAATTATTATGTCATAGTTACGATTTAGTTTTAGTTTTATATTTTATTTATTTATTATATTTTATATTTATTTAATAATTATATTGAGAACTTTTTTCCTTATAATTATTATTGTTAATAGTAGTATAGTAGAGATAGTAAGTGAGGATTGAATTTGTCGTTGAAAAACAATATATGAATCGTTACGTTCTACTTATAATTCTTATATTTTTATATTGTATTTAATAATTTTTTGGAGAATTAGCTAAAAATAATAATTGTTTAGAGAATTTTTTTCTTATAACTATTGCATATAAAAAAATATAGTAGTATAACCATTCTTAAAATTTATAACGTTTTTTTATATTGTTTGTGATAATATTTAGACAACAATTATATAATATTATTAAATCATATAATAAATAGTTTTAGTTATAGTTTTTGATAAATAAGTTGGCAATAATAATTAAAAAAATTAAATAAAGAAAAAATTGGGGATAAACATTTTCACTAACTTATTTTTTGATCTTTGAAAATAATTATTTTTTGTTTTGAGTCTTAAGGGAAAAAAATTACTTTAATCTTTTAAATATTTTTTTTATTTTAGTCTCTAATATCAAATAATATTTTAATTTTAATTAATGATATTTTTTAAATGATAACATAACAGTAATTTTAACAGTATAGTAATACATTATATTATTAAGGAGTATAACAGGATAATCACATATAATATTTTTTTTTTCAAAATATGTTTTTAAATCTTTTAATAATTAGTTTAAAGTCATTAATTATTTTAAACAAAAAGATATTTAAAAACACAGTTTATTAAACAAAAAATTATACATGATTGTCCTACTAAACTTCTTAACATCACTAAATAGCTAAAGTATTTGAATTAACATTATTTCATAGTTACTTAACAGGAGAAACAAACAAAAAATAATCTTAAAAAAAATTAAAATAGAATAAAAAAATTTTAAGAATCAAAATAAAAAAAATATTATTTTTCAAGGACCAAATTGACATTTAAGTCTAATTTTTTTATAAATATTTTTAACTATTTCATAATGCATATAAAAAAATAAAAAATCTTAAATCTTATAAAAAAATTATCTATATTTTTTAATAAATTAATGTGCGGCAGTGCATTAATTCAAAGGTAGCATTGTATATATTACCAATATATATTGGTCTGATTGAAATTAAATTTAAATTAAAAAAATATTTTTAAATCTTATAAATAAAAAATATTAAAAAATGGAATTTTATTAAATTAAAGTAACCAATCAAATTTTCAGTGAAGACAAAACATCAGTAAAGTCGATGAGTTATTCTCACCAATAATATCAGACTCAGAAAGAGTTAACATGGCATAGTAATGAGATTAAATATGAGTTCATTCAAAATTAGATTTTATAAATTTTGTTAAGTAATGCGAGTAAAAGATTTTTTAGCTGCTAACAAATTTAATGTGTGAGAACAATTTTTCTTTATTGTCCATTATAAAATATTAAGCAATGATTATATCTTATTTTTTTAAAACAATTTACTTTTGTGGTTTATTATAAATAAATAGGTAACTATTTTTAATCCGTTGTGATAAAAGTAAAAAAATAATGGATAAAAATCATGGCCTGTTAATTTTCAACAATGATTTTTTTTACTGTTGTATATAAAAATATATAAAATTTCTCTCACTAATCCCATATCATCAATAATTGTTGCCTATGGTACTTTTAAAAAATTATTTATTAAATGTTTCAGAAAAACTTTTGCATGTATTGACAAGAAAATTGTTATTAATGAAAAAAATAATCATTATTTATTTTATGTTTTAGAAACCGCTTTACATCTATTGATAATAAAAATGTCTTTAATATTAAAATTGATGTATGTAATATGTTTTAAGAACAACTTTATAATTGTTAAGAAGGGAACAATGAAAAAATAAAATGAAAATGTTGAGTATTCTATATTTTTGGAACAAGTTTGTAACGGTTTAGCAAGAAAAGTGTTGTTTAGAAAAATGTAGTGTATCTAACAAAAACCAATTGTTAGTATAAATATTGTAAGTCAACACTAAAAGTATGATGTATTATAGTAATATTTAATGTATTGATTGTGGATAATAATTTTCTATACCAACAGAAATATTAGTTAGTCTGATGTATCATGCCATTTATACACATTTGTAATATTTGTATGAATAATTTAATTTTCATTATATGTTTGGATGTGATTATTTTTAAAGATTATAACCTTGATTGATAGAAAAAAAATGTTGATATTACTATTTAAACGTGCATGGTCATAATTTAGATCATAATCAAAATTATAATCTTAACGAAGAAAATAGCTTTTGATGGAATATTATGATTAAAAACAAGCTAGAAACTTATGTTTTACCTGGTTTCTCATTTTATCTCCAACAATTGATTCCTTTAAAGGTTAAATAAATATGTTTTTATTTGATGTAAATAGGATAATATTTATTTTTAATTCTTAAAAATTAAATTGACTAATTTTGATTCCTAATATATAAGATTTAATTCTTAAAAATTAAATTGTCTAATTTTTTATTCCTAATATATAAAATTTATATTTTTTTATCCCTTGTTTATATAGAAATAATAAAATGAGTATGGGAACTAGCCTAAAAATTCTAAAAAAAATCATGAATAAGACCGAGTTGTGTCATTAAATTTTAAGTCTACAAAATTGAGTTAAAGAGTTCGTCTAGACTTAGAAATATTGATTTAAAAGCAATTAAACTTATTTGGTATGATATTATTTATTATTATTTTTTTATAAAATTTAAGATTAAAATAATTGGATCAATTTGATCCAGTTAGATGGATCAAACAAGATCAATAAATCTTTAATCCATAAAAAATTTAAATTAATTTATTCTTACACCTTAGTCTATTTAACCTAAATTGAGTGATCTAATTTATCATATCTACTCATTTAAGGAGATAAAAATCATATATAACATATTTTCATAAATAAAAGATTAAGAAGATATTATTTATTTTTGAATGATTAAAAACAAATATTATCCTATTTTAAGAACTAAAAATATATTTATTTCTTAATTTAACACCAAACTTTTTGATAGAAATAACTACATATAGTTTTTTTTTATATAATTTTACAGCAAAAAAATAATAGTTTTTTAGGATAATTCAAATGAAATAGTTATCATAAAAACACTTTTCACCCAACATATCGAAACATAAAACCTATCCCTCACAATCAATTATAATCATATTTATAATCAACTGTCAAAATAATATATTTTTTACGACTAATTTGTTATAGGTTATAGTTGAACAACTAATTTAAACAGATGCAGAAGGTTATACCATCGGAGACAAACCCAAAATCTAATCATTAGTACATGATTTATTTTTTTTTAATAGTATCTTCTTGACGTTAAAGTAGAATTTCAATGGATTTTCAATTTATTTATTTTTACAAAATTGTCAAGTAGTTTTAAGTTTTCACCGTAACCCAAAGATCTCTTAAAGGTAAGAGGTAAAGTACTTATCTAAATTTTGTTGAGAACTTACAATTATTTTGACAAGGAAACAACATGATCTCGTTTCATATTTCATATAATATGTTTAGTGAGCGCTCCTGTCGGCAATGGTAATGAAATTATTTTAAGGGCCCCTATGCTTATTATTTCTTTTTGCTAAAAAGGAGGACATGTAAATAATTTAATCCACTTATGGATTCGTTTTGACATGGACATATCTCTTCTACTTTCCTTCTCAAGTGTAATTCTTTGTTGGGTGAAAGTTGCAGATGAAAACTTTATTGGGGAGATTAAGCTTTCTCTATAGTTATTTATTTGATTTGGGTTTCTTATCCAGGAATATGCACCTGCTTAAGTGATCCAATTTTCTAATTAAAATTAAGAACATTTATTTTCTTCTATTGCTCTCAGAAAGAAAGAAAAATAATATTGGTAACTACAGAATATCTGAATATGTTGATTGGTTTATCTGATACAGAATAGTTTTCTTCTAATTTACTCGTCAAAATATTGTTTTGACCAATTAGAGCCAAGCCAGCAACTTGTTATAACTTACAAGTGCAACAACAGAAAGAAGAATAATAAAGACATGACATGTTTGGCAGGAAACTGCTGAGAATATATATTTTCAGTTTCAGTCTTATGGACTGACTTTTGGCAATGACATTTATACGCATAGTTTTCGTATATCTCACATGTTGAAGAGAATCAGTCATCAAATCAATTAATTTGGCAATTTATGCGATTAATTGGCTATGTTTAATATAATTATTGTTCAAATGTGTTTAAAACAATTAATTAATTTTTTTCTTACTTCAATAAATAGTTGAATGTAGGTGGTAAAATAAGGTCCATTTGATTTCTATAAGATACGCAAAAGATTATATTATACTACTATGCATATTCTAAGATGGTAATCTACACAGGAAAAAGGTAAAAATTGTCCAAATCATGCAAATATCAAGTTATATGTTTTGTAAAGAACAAAAAATGGTACACATATGTGAAACATACCTAAAACCTGTACTGTATGAAAATTTTAAAATAAATTAAAATGTTGTCTAAAGAAATGAAAGTAATTATGAGACGGCAAATTAAAAACTATGCCGCCACTTACATGTATAAGTTATTTAGACATCCAAATAAGCTTTAATTAATTAGCCAATATTGACGACGACGGTACAAATCCAACTATTGGGAGAATCAAAATTTCGTTACTTTTTTTTTTTTATCTATACAAATCAAAACTAAAATAATTGAAAGATTTCAAACACAACTTCTAAATAAAAATAAAGAAAAAGATGATTCAACCTCTAATTATTTTTTTATATATAATAAAGACTTTAAACTTTTATTTTATTTTAATTAATCTTTAAATTTTATTTCTTTATAAATAGACACTATAAACTTTAATTTTATTATAGTTGATTCTTAAACTTTATCGTTTTTGTAAAGAATAAAATATGTTTTTATTCTCTCATTTTATCTTGATTTTTATTTTTCATCCCTCATAAATTTTTTATTTTTTTAGTCTCTTATAAATTATTATTTTTATTTTTAGTCTTTAATATTAATTTTAATTATTAAATAATAATATAACGAATAAAATTTGTGTTAGAAAATTTTATATTTAAGTTTCTATGTAATTTTTAACTAATCAAATTTTTTAACAAATTAAAATTATAAAAAAAATGTTAAAAAATTAAAATCTCAAACACCATATTTTTTTAAACTAATAGAAATGTTATAAAAATAAATATTTAGACTGTTAAAAATTTTTAGATAAAATCTGCTAAAAATCTAAACAAATTTTTTTTACACACAATATATACTCACTATATCATTACTTAATTGTTAAAATTAATATTAGGGATTAAAAATAAAATAGAATAATTTATAAAAAAACTAAAAATAATAAAAAAATTATAAGAATTTATAATGAAAATAAAGATAAAATGATAGATAAAAAATATTTTATTTTATTACAAATAAACTTCTTGAAGTTTAATTTTATTCTAACTCATTTTTAAAATTTATCCTTTTTATAAATAGTTGATTATATAAAATTATAGTTAAATTATTTATGTT
>JAMLFT010002023.1:0-27611 GCA_026544285.1 Pachyrhizus erosus | reverse complement strand
ATTAAAAATTCTACAAAGTATATTTACCTATTTAGAATTTTTATTTTTATTCTTTTATTTATCAATCTTTGTTTATTCTTTATTTAAACTATTTTTTATTAAAATTTTGATTCCACCAAAAATAAATTCAAGTTCTAAAATTTCCTTTTTCTTTTGTTAATATTATTTCTTTTTATAATCCTAAATCTTCACAAAATTAATTTGTCAAAATTATAAATTCTAGTCTTTATATATAAAATTAAAAACAGGATGTTACAGTATTAACACAATTAATGAATTTGGAAACTGTTAGTTTAATCTTCTCCCATTTTAAAAAGTAATGATATTCAAACATATGTTCAATTTTTCTCTCTTATTCTAAATACAATTTTGGATCATTCTTACCTTGGAACAATGAGATATTCACCTTAATATTTCCCAAACAATTGTCTCTTCTTGACTCATCTTTTTCTTTTTAATGCTACAATTAAAATTCTACTTTTTCTCATCTTCAAAAGTGTGTCATCTTAGACTTCTAGGTTTAACAGGAGATTAAAGATTATCCAATCTTGCATTTAAAGTTTTGAATTGTTCTTGAAAATCCATCATAAATAACTTGATACCAACCTCTCATTTTCTTTCTCCTTTACTCATGGTTGAAAAATTGCAAAAGTTATATTAAAAAAATAAAATAAAATCCTCACACAATCACTCTCTCATGTGTTTACACTTAAATATTTTTAAACACTCATGTTTAAATCAATTTTAGCTTTTTCCCTTTGATAATTTCACCACTCTAGTCTTTTGCCACTCAATTTCACCTTATGAGCTCTTAAGTAAGAACTTTTTCAATATGATTCTACATTACAAGAAACAAAAAATAATTGATAATATGATAATTTTAGAGAATAAGAAAAATAGAAACAAAATGAAGAAGGAGCTCAAGAGAGTTTTTTTTATAGTGAGACAAGATCAAAGAAAGGTGTATAGAACCAACAATAAAATAAGATAAGAATTGACATTTTGTGAATAGAATATAAGATGAATTGAGAATTTTTTTAAAAGAATTTCCAACATAGAAAATTGGAGGTCTCATGATTAGGTCCAAGTCTAAGACCAAAATGATGAAACAAGATTTGATAATAGGATATAAAAGAAGAAGCAAAAAGAAAGATAACAAAAAGGAATAAAACAAAAAAAGGTTGAATAGAACAAACTAAATAGAAACAAAGCACAATGATTGATACAATAAAATAAACAAACTAGCAGCAAAAACAACAAGGATTAACAAAGACAAACAAAAAAAGGATAGATAAAACTAAAATTCAATAGTCAAAGCTCTAATACCAAATGATATGCATTGACTTAGGATTGTCTTAAATTCAAGAAAATAGAGCAAGGAAGAACTTGATCCTAGCTGCAACTTGTGGGTAGAACTAAAATTATCAAAGAAGTGTGACCTTAACCATGATCTATAGAAGAACCAACTCTATAAAACATTTAATTCATTCAAATATCTCTTGTTGTTCTCCATTTACATAGGTTCCTAATTATAGATAATGAGAAAACAAATAACAGAAAATAAATCCTAAACAAATCTTAATCTTACCGAAACCAAACATAAGATAAGATAAAATGTTAATTTCATCTAAACTATAGAAGATACGATCAAATAAAAAAAGATTAATATCCAAATAAACGAAACAGTCTTAAGATAAGATAAAAAAAACATATCTTATTAATAAATGCTAAATATATTTTAATATGTTTCAAACTTCATTAACTTGCAGAAAAGTTATCTATTTTTGTACAATTTGTACGACCTCTAATCGACTTTGTTTTGAAGATTTTTTAAACTCCATAATTAAGTATTACAAAATTTGATTCATCATCTTGGTCTTAAACCTAACATGTGTAACATCTTGTTTTTGATATAGTAAACATATAAATTTAAATTATAAAATTTGCCTCTCATTTTTAATATTTTAGTTTAGTCAAAATAGGATTTAGGATTTTATTTTCTATGAGAAAGTATTATCTAGTAGATAATTTTTATAGAGAGAGAGCTTTTTAAGTAGAATTAAGGACAAATTTTAAAACAATAACTTAAAACAATAAAGAAATAGTTTGAATTTAAAGAGAAAATAGATTTTTGATATATTAGATAAAATAAAAATAAAAGAAGAATAAAAATTAGAAAGTCAGAATCCAAATTTTTAGGAATTAAAAATAAATTTGTATGAATTAAATATAAATAAATAAATATTTAGATAAATAAAATAAATATTTTTTTTATCAAATAAAATAAATATTTGGTGAAAGAAAACATAGGAATAGAAGTAGAAAAATATTTGCTAAATTATAGAATTTTTGGAAAATTTAGGAATTTAAAAATCTAATTCTAATAATTAAATAGAAAATAAAAAGAAAAAGAAAATCAAGAAAGAAAAACGGAAAAATTGAAAAACATTCGGCTTGGGTTCAAACCCGTGACCCAAGGAGAAAGGGAAGCGTGCATCCCATCTAAGCTGGCCTTCCTAGGCGAAATTAAAACGCCTTAAAATATATATGTATTGTATAAGATAATTAAAACACAGAGGTAGAAAAAAGAGAGAAAATTTTGGGATAGGCAGGATTCGACGTGCAAAACATGGGAGACGAGAGAAATTAGAGGAAGTAGGGATTTTCATTTAACAGCTAGGCCCATCACTACAAAATTAATGAAATAAAAAACATATAAGCTTTCCCAAGAATTGTGGTTGCCGCCGTGGAAATTGCTTACCAAGCTTTGAAATCTCAAGCTCCTCCTCACCACCTGACCACTTGTAACCAATGCCATTTCCCAGTACACTCGTCCATACTCTAGGAATTTAATAAACAAAATTTTGATCCCTAAACGCCTATAAATACATAGCTTCCATAGACGACGAGAAACACATAACAAGCTCGAAGCTTCTCCCATCTATCGAACCCCATTCGTCTCCTTCTGATCAAAGACTCATTCAAAACTCTCTCAACAACATTTCTATCTAGGAATTAAGCAAAACATAGTAGTGAAACTCAGAACATAACCCCTCTTTGGAAAACTCAAGCTCGTCTCCGGAAAAACTTTGAAAAGGTAGGAGGGGTCATTTTCCTTCTAAATTTTGATCACTAGTAGTTTTAGAATTATGTTAATTTCATTTCTGAATTATAATTGGTTTGGATATAGTCTAGAAATCAAAAATGTGATTCATTGTTAGACACTACTAAGTTCGAACCAAATTTCTATAATTCTGCAAATTCAACCCCGAAGCTCAATTGATGATAAGGTTTTGTAGTCAAGAACGAATAGTAAATTAGTGGTTTAACCCTTCGAGGCTTTAGAAATCAGAATGAGTAGGATTTAAAACTGGTTCCAGCCAAAAACTAGAGCTCTGTATCCTTTGAAGAAGAAGAAGAAGGTCAAAATGACCTTTTTGCCCCTAATGTGGAAAATTGCCAAAATGCCCTTGAGCCGAAAAAAAGTTTAAAAAAAAATCTTTGTTGTTGTCACTATTTAATTTTGGAAATGAACATAGAATATAGCTCTACTCCAATATAAAAGCACTGTAACAAATTTTCAAAGGTTTAAGTAATATTAACCTTAATTTTTTAAAATTACCAAAATACCCATAGTTTGAAAAATTAAAATTTTAACTATTTTATTAGTATAAATTAGAAGAAAGGTAGTCAAAACATTTTATATATGAACCTAGAATAACTAAATCATTCTTAGAATTTAGAATGTAATGAAAAGCCTTAGAAAATAAATTTTTGTCTCAAAATGACCAAAACACCCTTATATTAATAAATTAAATTTTTTCACTGTTTTGGTCATTCTAAATTCAAGGAAAGATAGTCGAAGTATTCCCTAATAATATTATGTATTTTTATGACATTTATAATGAACAGAAATGTGATAAGGAATCCTTAAAAGATAAATTGTTTTGAAAATGACTAAAATACCCTTTTTACCTATTTAGAAGTCATTCTTTTAACTAATAAAATAATACTCAATTAAAGTTTCACATTGAATAAAAATATTCATCAGCCAATAAGTAAGAATTAAAATTAAAAATAAGAAAGCTGAATTTGAACAACAAATTTAAGAATCTTGGTAAAATGACCATTTTACCCCTATCCAATTTCTATGGTATGTTATTTCTTTGATGTCATCATTTATTGTGACTTTCAATTCCTATATTGTATATGTATTGAATTGGAAGTAGAAATTCTATCTACTATCCTTATTTCTAAAAGAGGAAATGCATGATCATGATAGTTGTCTCTATAAGATAGTAAATGACAAAAATAATCCTAGGATAGAAGATGAACTGAGAAAATCTCATATAATGATTACATTTATAGAATGATTGCAAAGTAAGAATGAAAGATGGATGTTATCCAAAGATATCTTGAAACAAGTCATCAGTACCAAGGTAGAGTTGATAGATGGAATAAGGAAAGTAGAATAGGTTGAAAACCCTAACGAGTGAGAAACAAGAATGGAGATTACAAAGGTTGACCATAGAAGTACCTGAGAAATGTACGCATGCTCTAGTAAGACCTTAGGGGTAGATAAAGAGCCAAGTTGTTAACCACTCAATCTAGTGAGACCTTAGGGGTAGATAAGGTGCCAAGTTGTTAACCACTCAATATGAAGAGAGTGTCATAAAACCAACTTGGCGTCCTCGACATAGTGAAGCATTATCAAGATTCGGTTGAGAGTATCCTAGACCTAGTACCAAGCAGGATATGTACTCCCGATCGTCAACCCAACATGCAAACTTGGAGTATTATTGGAACACTCGTGTAAGTCCTCCTGATATTAGTAGCATTGGAGGCTACAAAGGGTCCTAAATTGAATAAAATTACTAATTAGGCTCGTTACGATGAGATAAGAGTTTACGTTAGATAGAAACACTCCATACATGTAGGTGTTTGCTTAAGGAGATATGAATCACTACTACACCCCCACATTATAGATACAAATGGAAGAAGAATTTTAACCCCTATTTCACTTATCGATAATACCCTTGAAGGGGAGATGGACTTATGATAGAGTTCAGGAAAATGATATATTTATGGGCTACGTTAGGTTCAACTTTAGGCCTACCAACATCATAGTTCCGTGACAGTTTCACCATATAGATATTCTTGTGATTCTATCTCAAACCCAACCACCCAAATTCACCAGTGTTCTTGTAACACGTAAGCATACTTGGACTCCTCCCTTCTTATAATATTCCATAGGGTTAGTTCAATTAGGAAATCAAGACAGAAGGGGAGATTCCCCTAAGGAAGTGAATTTGTCTAAAGCATCTGACTAGATATATTAAATGTGAAAGATCATCTTAGATTTTATTTTTATTTTAACTACTAAGAAATTTTGGGAATGTAATAATAATTATACTTATACTTTTATCTTATCTTTAAATCAAATTGAGCATGTTTTAAATAAAATCAAGTTGAACGGATATGTGTAAAATTTTATGTTCCTCAAAATTGTAGACCCTAGCAAGTTAATTTTAAAATTTACTTATAATAAAAATACTTATAAAGAATTTTCTTAAAATTAAAAGAATAAATAGGGGATTTACACTTGACCAAATCAAAAACTAAATGATAGGCACCTGAGATAGTGTCATGAGCACCTTGGGTGGTGGCAGTGCAAATATTGGTGTACAAGACCGAATCAAAAACTAAACCAAATACAACTTGGGTTGTGCCAAGGAAAAATTTAGTGTACTTGATTGAATCAAAAACTTATCGATGGTACCTTAGGTGGTGTCATGGCTAAATCTAATGTACTTTATATGATCAAAAACTAAATCATGGGCACCTTGCGTGGTGTTGAGTAAAAATCTAGTGCACTTAAAAAAAGAAAAGTCTTAATCATGGGTACCTTAGGTGGTGCCAAAGCAAAATCCGATGCATTTGACTAGTTCAAAAACTTAACCATGTGCACTTTAGAAGCTAGAGGTGTAAAATCTGATTCACGTGACCAGATCAACAACTGAACAAGGTGCATCTTGGATGGTGCCCAGAAAAATTATGGTGCACTTGACTAGATTAAAAATTGACTCATTCGCACCTTGGGTAATGTCGTGGCAAAATTTGGTGTCCTTAATACGATCAAAAAATTGAACCATAGGCATCATGGGTGGAGCCAGGGAAAAATTTAGTACACTTAACCAGATCAAAAACTAAATCATTGACACTATGGACGGTGTCGGAGAAAAATCTAATGCAATAGATTAGATTAAAAAATAAATCATGGGAACCTTAGGTGGCACTAAGGAAATTTTTGGTGCCCTTAACTAGATCAAAATTTTAACCATGGGCACCTTGGGAGTTATCAAGGAAAAATTTGGTACACTTGACCAGAACAAAAAGTGAACCTTGTGAACGATGGATAATGGTCATTCAAAATTTGGTGTAGTTGACTGTATAAAAAATTGAACCAAGTGCACTAAGGTGGTATTGGAGAAAATCTAGTGTCATGGCAAAATCTGATGTGGTTAATCGAATCCAACACTAAACCATGGGCACCTTGGGTGGTATTAGGACAACATTTGGAGCACTTCATAAAATTAAAAGTCGATCTATGGGCACCTTGGGTGGTGTTGCTACAAAAGTTTGGTGCTTCAACAAACCAAAAACATAATCATGTGCACCTCTAGTAGTGGTGGTGCAAAATACAGTGCACTAAACTAGATGCACCTTAGGTGGTGTCGCGGAAAATTCTAGTGCACTTGACCGAATTAAAAACTAAACCATAGGAACCTTCCACGATGTCGAAGAAAAATCTAGTGCACTTAATAGGAACAAAAACTAAATGTTGTGCATCTTTGGCGATGATCATATAAAATATGATGCACATCATCGAATAAAATATAAAAATAGCACCTTATCTAGTACTTGGGAAACATCTAGTGCACTTTACCACATTTAAAATTGAACCATCTACACCTTCGGAGTGGTGGTACAAATACTAGTGCACTTCACAAGATCAAAAATTGAACCAAGTAAGCCTTGGGTGATGCTAGAGAAAAATCTAGTACACATAACTAGATCAAAACCATATCCACAGGCACCTTAGGTTGTGTCATGGCTAAATTTGGTGTACTTAATAGGATCAAAAACTAAACCATAGGCATTATGGATCATGTAGGGCAAAAAATTGGTGCAATTGAAAAAATTAAAAACTGAATTATAAGTACCTTAGGTGGTGTCAATGTAGAATCTAGTGCACTTGATCAATTCAAAAATTGAACCATGTGCACCTCCAGTGGTGGTGGTGCAAAATATGGTGCACTTGATCGAATCAAAAACTGAACCATTATCACCTTGAGTGGTGTTGAGGTAAAATCTAGTGCTCTTGACTGAATAAAAAATTAATCCATGTGCACCTTTGGTGGTGTTGGGGAAAAATCTAGCGCACTTAACCATATAAAAAACTGATCCATGTGCATATTTGGTGGTGTCAAAGCAAAATCTGGTGCACTTGATCGAATCAAAAATTGAACCATTAACACCTAAGGTGGTGTTGAGACAAAGTTCTGTGCACTTGACCAAATGAAAAACTAAATTTTGGGAACTTTGGATAGTGTTGTGGCAAAATCTAGTGTACTTAACTGGTGCAAAAACTAAACCATAGGCACCTTCAATGGAGGTTTGACTAAACATGTTGCAATTGACCGAATCTAAAACTGAACCAAGTGCGCCTTGAATAGTGTAGGGGCAAAATCTAGTACACTTGACCAAATCAAAAACACAACCATATGAACCTTGAGTGGAGTTGAAGCAAAATCTAGTGAACTTGACCTATCAAAAACTAGACCATATGCACCTTGGGTAATGGTGGCGCAAAATATGGTGTACTTGACCAGATAAAAAACTAAATCATAGGCATCTTAGATGATGCCATAGCAAAATCTAGTGCATTTGACCAATTCAAAAACTTAATAATGTTGCCCTTAGATTGTGGTGCTACAAATACCGATGCACTTGACCAAATCAAAAACTTGAATCAAGTGCACCTTGGTTCGTGCTAGGGCAAAAGTGGTGCAATTCACCAGATCAAAAACTGATCCATGAGCACCTTGGGTGGTGCATGTGGCTAAATCTATTGTGCTTGATAGGATCAAAAACTAAACCATGGGCACCTTGGGTGGTGTTAGAGCAAAATTTGGTGCACTTGACAAAATTCAAAACTCAATCATGGGCACCTTGGGTGGTGTTAAAGTAAAATCTAGTGCATTTGACCAATTTAAAAACTTAAGTGTGTGCACCTTGGGAGTTAGTGGGGTAAAATATGATTTATTTTGCCAAAACAATAGCTGAACAAGGCACACCTTAATTGATGCCATTCTAGTGCACTTGACGAGGTCAAAAACTAACTTATGTGCACCTTGGGTGGTGCCATGGCAAAATCTAGCATTCTTAATATGATAAAAAAAAACTAAACAATACGCATCATGGGTGGTGACAGGACAAAATCTGGTGCACTTGAAGAAGTTAAAAACTAAAGCAAGTATACATTGGGTGGTGTTGGGAAAAAATCTGGTGCACTTGACTGAATCAAAAACTAATGAATGGGCACCTTTAGTGGTGCAAGGGAACAATTGACTACACTTGACTTCATCTAAATTTGAACAATGCACACCTTAGGTAGTTGTGTCTCATATCCAAAATTAAACAAGGTACATCTTAGGTGGTGCTAGAGAAAAATCTGGTGCACTTGACTATATGTAAAATTCAACCATGGACACCTTTGGTGGTCCCTAGGAGAAATATCGTGTAATTGACCGAATCAAAAATTCAACCATGTGCATGTTGGGTGGTGGAGGTGCCAAATCTAGTGCACTTCATCGAATCAAAAATTAAATCACAAGCACCTTGGGTGGTGTAGGGACAACATCTAGTGTACTTGACCAGATCAAATATTTAACCATGTGCACCTAGGGTGGTAGCCATGCAAAATCTTGTGCACTTGACCAAGTCAAAACTAAACCAGCGCACCATGGACTATTCTTGGGAAAAATCTTATGCACTCAACCGGATCAAAAGCTTTAGGAACCTTTGGTGGTGTCCTAGTAAAATCAGGTACATTAGGCACCTTGGGTAGTGCTAAAGAAAAATTTAGTGCATTTAACTAGATCAAAAACTAATCCATGTGCATCTTGGCTTGTGTTAGGGCAAAATTTGTTGCACTTGACCAGTCAAAAATTGAACTATGGGCACCTTGGGTAGTGTTAGCTCAAAAGTTGGTGCACTTGGCTAGATCAAAAACTAAACCATGGCCACGTTGGGTGGTGCCAGAACAAAATTTGGTACACTTGATCAAATAAAAAATTGAACCATATACACCTTAGTTGATGATTGTGTAAAATTTGGTGCACTTGACCAAATCAAAAGTTGAATCATAGGTGCCTTATGTGGTGGCGAAGTAAAATCTAGTAAACTTAACCATATTAAAAACTGAATCATATGCACTTAGGTGGTGGTGGTGCCAAATCTAGTGCACTTAACCGTATAAAAAAACTAAATTAGATGCACCTTGGGTGGTGTTAGTCCAAAATCTGGTACACTTGATCGAATAAAAAACAACACCATGGGTACGTTGCATGATGCTGGGGTAAAATCTATTACACTTGACCATATCAAAAACTGAATCAAGTGCACCTTTGGTGATGTTAAGGCAAAATCTAGTCCATGGCACCTCACACCATTTACCAAACATGAGTACCAAGTCAAGCTTGACACACCAAACGTAAGCACCAAAGTTAAGATCATGCACCAAAGACTAACTTCATGCACCAAACACCAAACACCAATGCCAACGCCAACACCACATGAAGCATTAACATATCCAATAGTGCTTTAGTCATTATTTCTTACTTTAAACAAGCTCCTTTAGGTCCTCAATGACATTGTGAAGGTTTGGTCTTCCTCTTACAACTTTACAAATTTTCACATTTTTACAACATTAGAAAAAAAAACATTAAAAATTAATTTGTTAGCCAATTGCAAAGACTTGGAGAATGGTTAATTATAATATTTTGTGATTGTAAAAAATTGCATCAAAATTGAATTTCATTGTACCCTTTTCTTTATTGTGGGATTTTACGCAATTTAGCTCACTAAAAAAAATTAAAAAACATTTCTTTCGAAAAGAATTATGAAACTTAGGGAACAAAGAGATACCATTTTTCTAAGGATTACTGTAAAAAAATTGCATCAAATTTTTTTTCTCTAGGCCTAAATACAGACTTCTGTCTACTTAAAAACATTTATCTACTTGTACAAAACTGGCAATGACATAGATGGGGTGGAGCACCTCCCCAAGCCCCACCCACTAGTTTGGTCTAAGGCTACCACAAAGCTTCCCCCTTGACTCTCCCACATGAATTCCCATGGTTGTGTCGACTTACAAATCTGTGACAATGGGTGATTGATTCATTGATCATCCAATATCAAAACCTGATTAATCTCAGCTGAGTTTTGGTGCATGGCTCGAAACGTTGTGGGCCATTTAGCAAGGCTTATTCTAGCTCCAACAATGCACTCACAATGCTAAGAAGGATCAAATTTTGGTGTCTTTAAATATTATAAGCATTCAAGGTGACTTGCCTATTGTTGAGGTGTTCGTTGACTCAACACAAAAATTTAGGGTTTATAGTTCAACAACACACCATTGCTTTCAGGGCATATAAGCATGCAATAAATCATTATAGAACTCAGTCAAGTCTAGTAGGTTATGTGTCGTGGCCTATTTTAACTTCGATGATGCACTAACTATGTTAAATAGGATCCAATTTTGGTTTCTTTTGGTAACATAAGTATTCTAGGCGGTTGGCCTATTAATGAGGTGCAAATTGAGTCACAACATAAGCAATGCATCATTACCTTCATGGAATATAAAAAAGCGATGAATCTTGATCAAACTAGGTTAAGTGTGGTGGTCATTAAAGTGTTCCTAGGCCACCCACAACCACAACGAATCATTGTTGGCCATAGTATATAAGCATGTAGCGAATCTTGATCAAATTTGGTCAATTGTAGTGGGCTTTATGGCATGGCTTATTATATCTTTAACAATGCATTAGCAACACTAAATAGGATCCAATTTTTGTGCCTTCTAGTCCACAAGGATTTTAGGTTGTTGGCCTGTCATTGAGGTGTTGCTAGAGTCATAACACAAGCAACGCCTCATTCCTGTCATGGCATATGCACATGCAGTAAAGCTTGATTGAACCTGGTCAAGTGTGTGGTCATTAGAGCATGGCTAGTCCATCCCAAACAATGCACCATTATCAATGATGGCATATAAGCATGTGGTGAATATTGATCGAACAACGTCAAGTGTGGTGACCTTTGTGGTATCCTTTATTCTAGCTCCGACGATGCATTGGAAATGCTAAATAGCATATAGTTTTGTTATTTTTTAGTATCATAAGGATTATAGGTGGTTGATCTTTTCTTCAAGTGTTGGTTGAGTCACAAAACAAACAACACATCAATACCTTTATAGCATATAAACATGCAATAAATCGTGATTGAATACAGTCAAGTGTGGTGGTCATTAGGACGTGGCTAGTCCACCCCCAACAACAACACATCATTGTCGGCAATGGCATAAAACTATACAAAGAATCTTGATCAAACCTGATCAAGTGCGGTGACCTTTATGGTGTGGCTTATTATGGCTTTGGAAATAGACTAGTAGCGCTAAATAGGATTTTGTTTTAGTGTCTTTCAATATCTTAAGGATTCTAAGAAGTTGGCTTGTTGTTGAGGCGTTGGTCGAGTCACAACAAAGGCAACACATAATTACCTTCAAGACATATAAGCATATAGTAAATCTTAATCAAACTCGACCGAGTGTAGTAGTCATTGGGGTGTGGCTAGTTCATCCTCAACAACAACGCAACATTGTCAATGATGACATATAAGCATGCATTGCACCTTATTTGAACCTGGTCAAGTGTGATGGGCTTTGTAGCGTCTTATTCTATCTTCGACGATGCTCTAACAATGCTAAAAAGGATCTGATTTTTGTGTCTTTTGGTATCATAAGGATTATAATGGTTGGCTTGTTGTTGAGATGTTCGTCAAGTCACAACACAAGCAACACATCATTACTTTCATGACTTATAAGCATGGAGTGAATGTTGATCCAACCTAGTCAAGTGTGAAAACCTTTGTGGAATAGCTTATTCTAGCTCCAACGATGCATTCGAAATGCTATATAGAATTTGATTTTGGTGTCTTTCGATATTATAAGGATTCTAAGTGACTTGCCTATTGTTAAGGTGTTGGTCGAGTCATATCACAAGTAATGCATCATTGTCAATGATGGCCTATAAGCAAGCAGTAAATCTTGATCAAACCTAGTCAAGAATGGTGGTCATTAGGGTGTGGCTAGTCCACCTACACCAACAACGCATCATTGTCAACGATGGCATATAAGTATGTGATGATTCTTTAACGAACTTGTCAATGTGGTGAGTTTTGTGGTGTGGCTTATTCTAGCTCTAACAATACATTACTATGCTAAATAAGATCTAATTTTGGTGTCTTTCAATATTATAAAGGTTTCAGTTAGCTAGGTTTTTGTTGAGGTGTTGGTTAAGAGACAACACAAGCAATGCATCATTTCCTTCATTACACATAAGCATGTGATGAATGTTGATCAAACCTGATTAAGTGTGGTGAGCTTTATGGCGTGGCTTGTTAACGATGCACTGACAATGCTAAATAGGATTCAATTTTGGTGTCTTTCGATATTATAAGGATTTTTTTATGGTTGGTCTGTTGTTAAGGTGCTAGTCAAATCACGTAAACAACGCATCGTTGTCTTTATCGCATATAAGCATGCAGTGAATCTTGGTCCAACTACGTCAAGTATGGTGGTCAATGGGGCATGTCTAGTCCACCCGCAACAACAATGTATCATTGTCGACGATGGCATATTAGCATATGATGAATCTTGATTGAACCTAGTCAAGTGTTGTGGACTTTGTGGAATGCCTTATTCTAGCTCTGATGATGCACTAACAATGCTAAATATGATCCAATTTTTGTGCCTTTTGGTTTCATAAGGATTCTAGGCGGATGACCTATTGTTGAGGTGTTCGTTAAGTACCGATACAAGTAACGCATCATTGTGTTCATGGCATATAAGCATGTGGTGAATTTGGCTCAAAACTCGGTTAAGTTTGGTGGGCTTTGTGGCATGACTTAATTCCTATGCTCTAGCTTGGACGTCATGATTTTTTCTAATGACAACTTTTGTGGGAAAGCAATGTCTTGTTGGAAGCACCCTAAGGAATGTTAGGGGTCCATGTTCTTTCTCAAGATGCACGTTGCCTTCTAGATAATTTATTTGGCCTCTTAAGGGATGCACAAGCCCCTTATGTTTTCTTTTGTTGACTCAACGCTTGTGCATCAATCAGTTGAACATGCATCCTCTTTATTGTCACCTTGTTAGCCTTCATGGCTTTAGGTGTTCATGATCAGTTCCTCTATTACCTACCTACTAAAAGGTATTCTTATGGCTAGTGTTAGTGGCTCATTTCGTAAGCCTCATTTTGGGAATGCTAGAGGATTTTAAAGTAGCACATGTGGTCCACGTTAACTATGTATTTTCATGAATGTGGTATAAGTATGGATATTGTTTTCTTGGATACAATGCATATAGTGGACTTGGATGGGTTTTTAGTGTCGCATTCTGTTCTTCTAAATCGATTGTCGTGAATGATGCTTTCCCTGAGTGCTTGTTTTGTCTAACATCAATGTTGGCAATGCTTGCACATTAGGTGCACGATCATTAACAAATGTTACTTGATTGATCTTGCTATTAGTCATATGCTTGTTTCAAAGATTAAGCCTTGCATGAGTAAGTATGAACTAATTCATATTGTGAAACTATGAATGACTCATTAAATCAATTATAGTTTGTTTGATGTTATCTACTACTCACATAACTGTAGTAATTCTAAAGCTAATATGTACAACAAACCCCAACTTTTGGAAGGGATGCATTTATTAGATAATAGGTCGACATAGGCTCTGTTGTTGCTTTGATGATTCATGAAAACTCATTGGATTGTAAAACCTTTGTATCGACAATGCATCATTCAAATTCATGCCCTATTAACTTCCGATGTAAGATAATGATCTGTCATGGTGGTGACAAGTGATGGAGAACTAGGATTTGATTCTAGAAAAGGAGCACAAGAAACGACTATCGCATCCAAGGAAGGCAGTAGAAGCACAAATAACCCAATCCTAACATAGGGAGGTAGTGATTATAAATAACAATATCGGGCTCATTGAGTCTAGTAATTGGAATGACTATAATCTAAATCCCTTAATGAGGATCCATTAGAGTAGAAGTCTGGTGTCAACAACCATAATAATTTTAGCTCCAATAATGTATATTTAACTTGTTACAAATATAAAGCTCGTAGTTGGAGCTTAGGTTGAGTCAATTGATCTACCTTTGATGTGCACCAGTAGACTCATCCACTCTTTAGGTGATCGTGCCTCCATCGTTGTTACTTTGAAGAAATTATAGTTCTCAAAGCATGTCTATGATCATAATACATTAGCATGTGATAACACCACAAGATTTTAATCCTATTATGTTGTCTTTGCAATCAGAGTAATGATTAACAGGGAGAATTAGGGGCACTCATATTTCATAGTCAGAAATGAAATTTTGAGAGTTAGGAAAGACAAACAACTATTAGATATCGTCCCAGTCTCAACCATAAACGATGTAGACGAGGGATCAACAGATGTTGCTTTTAAGACTCTATTAGCACCATATGAGAAATTAAAGTCTTTGGGTTCTGAAACAAGTATGATCACAAGGATGAAACTCAAAAGGAATTAGTGGAACACCAACAAGAGTGGAGCCTACATCTTAATATGACTCAACACGAGAAAACTTACTAGGTCCAAACATAATAAGGATTGACAAACTAAGAGCTCTTTCTTAATTTTATAGGTGGTGGAGCATGGTCATTCTTAGTTGGTAAAGTGATTTGTGTAACATCTTGTTTTTAATTATATAATATATAATATATCTATTAGAATTTATTAATATTGATAACTTGTTTAGATATAACATTAGACTTATAAAATAATTTTCTCAACTAAATCAAAGATCTTAAATTTATTCTAAATAAGAATAAAAAAATTTTGAAATTCAAAACAAAATCTAATTAGATAAAATTCCCAAAGATAAAAACAAAAGTATTTCCAGACTACTTTAAGGATAAATAGAGTAAGAAAAATAAATAAACTGAGTTTTTTTTAAAGAAAATCATATTTTTATAACTAATTAAAAGAATAGAAATTCCATAAAAAAGGTTATTTATAAAATTTACTTTTATCATTTTAGCAAAGAAAATACAGAAAAAGATAAAGAAAATTAGGAAAAGGCTTATGGGAATTTTTAGAAAATTTTAGATGCAAAATAGATAAAATTAAAAATAGAAATAGAAAATAGTAAAATAAAAGAAAAAGGGGAAAAAGAAAAGAAAATGGAAAAAATTGTGGGAGGAATCGAACCTAGGGAAGCAGAGTTAGAGAAAAGAACCACGCCCAATGACCAACAGAGCTACCCACTCAGGGTAACATATTTGCGTCTCATTTAATATATAAGGATTAAGTAAATAAATAAAACAAGTAAAAAATGGATAAAGGTAAAAAGGGGGTTGGTTGGGTTCGAACCCTCCCCCTTAGGCACGAGAGAAGAATTAGGAGAGGAGAGTTGTCATTAAGACCGCTAGGCCAATCACTGCACTTAAGGATTTATTTAATCCTATATCCCTTCTTTATTTCCTCTATCTTCCTCAAACCGCCATTGAAGCACGTCTCCAAGCTTTGAAAACTCTCTCCAAATCGACACCCAAGCTAGCCTACTATAACCTGTGACTTAGCTAAGCTACCCCTAGCCTAAAGGAATTAAATAAGCCATGGGAGTTGGTGGAAATCACTATAAAAGGAGAAAAGGGTAGAGCTTTGAAAACGCAAAACGAAGAAGAAATTTTCTCATCGATTCTCCCTTTTCCCTCAACCAAAACACCTCATTTTGATCCTAATAACTTCTAAATACTTCAAGCAACATTTTGGTAGAAGAAATCCAAAGAAATTCACAAGGTATCACAAAATGAAATGTTCGTTAGAGCACTCATTGGAAAATACAAAGCTTCGTCAGGAAATTCTAAATTAAAGTAGGAGGAGTTATTTTTTCTTCAATTATGATTGCTAGAAAAAATTCTAAGATGTTTCAATTTGGGTTCTTGAAAGTTTAACGTCTTAAACAAAAAAAATTCTCATAAAATGATTTGAAATCGAAAATTTCAAATTTTGAGACTTTAAAACTTCATTCTCGCTGTTCTTTCCATTTTAGAACAAATTCAATGAAGGATACTTTTCGACTAGGATGTTCGAAGGTTCTTGGTTGAAAAATTACCAAAAAAATTAAGAAGAATTGAATGAGAATCGAATCTTCGTTCTTCTATTTTGAAAATTTGAATTTTATTTACCAAATTCATCTAAAAGATTTAGATAATTAATTAATTATGATCATAATTGACTTGAAATTGATAAAAATAAACAAAAGATAGGAAGAGAAGGAAGAATCGAAGGGTTTAAATCCAATTTGAACCAAAAACAGAACCTTAGTTCTGAGGTTGAAGATGACCTTGGGTAAAATGACCAAATTGTCCCTAGGGCAGAAAATGACCAAATTACCCCTAGGGCAAAAATGTCCAAAAAACCCCTAGGTCAAATTTCTAAAATTTTGCTAGTAGGGACAGAAAAAAATTAAGTTGGAACCTCCACCTTATAAGTCTTGGAATATAATCATAAGAATAATTTTAGAAATTTGAAATTTTCATAAAATGACTAAAATATTCTTCCTTTGAAAAATTTGAATATTATTGTTTAAAATCAAGAAAAATTAGTCAGGAAACCTTACATTGATATTACTAAATTCTCCAAGTCTATAAGGTTTGAAAAATGACACTTTTGATTAAAAATTTAAATTTTATTGAAAATAATCAAAATGTCCTTGGTCAATAAATTTAGGAAAATTTGTAAAAATAAGATGAATCTTTTGAAAATAAAAGAATGCAATATTTTGTTTAAGATTAGGAGGAAGATTTCTTTTATAAAATTAGGATGACTAAAGCTATTTTTTTCTATAAAATTCCTAAATACCCATTTTCTTGTACAACCTTAATAAAAGTGAAATCCTGAAGCAAAGTTCGAAATACACATATTAATAAAGATAAGATAGTCGATAAGTCTCCTTGACTTAAAAGACCCCCCCCCCTGTAGTATAAAATTGACTAGAAAGAGCCAGCAATGGTGGATGAATTGGTCAAATGATATTGAATGATTGTTATCAAGCGAGAATTATCCATTTGTGGATATTAGTGGGATCTTGTACCATGAGACTTGATCGAAGGAAGCGTAGATGGAACAATTAAATAAAATGTGTGAGATCAAAGAATGGAGAAATGCAATGGGTTGACTATAGAAGGTACTTAAGGAATGTATGCAGACTGTGGAAGTCCTTAGGGGTGTATAGGCACCAAGTCTGTTGATTATCTAAGTTGAGAAGTCACATAGAGCCGGCTTGGTAACCCCGACAAAGCATAGCATTACCAAGGTTAGTATAGAGTATCTGAGCCTCGTACCAGCTCAAGATATGTACTCTTGATTGTCACCCAATAGGTTGCAAATTATGGATATAATAATACGTTTTGCATAAGTCCTCAACAGTTTGTAGTTAGAGGTAGCAAGGGATCCCAACGCGTTAGCAATAAACTAATAGGACACATTTCGGTGAGCTGAGAGTAATTGTTTTACAGAGATGTCAATTAAATGTGTTTGATGAAGATTTGGTGACTCACTCCTACAAAACTAACATTTTCAGGGGAAAGATTTCTGATGAATAACATCCCCTATTACATCTGTCCATAACCCCTCTTTGTGGTCACTGGACTAGAGACCCCTTGTATCTACTACACATTTATACAAGCTATGTATGCTTTACTTTCTTCTCTATAGAGCTATTCACAACTGCAACACCAGCCAAATAGACCTCCCAATAATGTTAACTCAAGTAGTACCTCCTAGATTCTCTGAATCACCTCCTCGACTCCCCTCATATTCGAGAAGAAGGTGACCAAGTAACCCAAATCAGACCCCTTCTTCTGCCCATACCAGTACTAGATCTACTAGACTACCTCCCAAGGCAGAATCTTATGAAGAAGAAGACCCATCCGAGAACACGGGAGGCAAATCTTAAATTGTTCTCAATTTTGTATAAGTAGTATAGCTTTATGTACATTATTGTAAATTAATGAATGAAAGTTATTTTCAATTATTTGTATGGTCTTAATAGTGAGAATTTAGGACATTATAATTTGTCTAGTTAATTCCATTAACAAACGAGACCTTAGTATACTAAATAGTTGTGTGGAGGTAACCCTCCACGACCAACTTCTTAGAGGGGCTATAACCACTTAGCCCATGGAAGTTTGAGGCAATAATAAGTGTGTAATGCACTTAGATGTTTTAGGTTGCTCACACTCTACATCGATGTATTCAACAAGTCTATACCCTTGGCTGACAAGCGCAAGTAATCTTTAAAATTTCATCGTCATGGAGATAGATCATTACAATTGCTAGCCTTAACAAGAAATTCCAAGTAATCGTGGGTCATCAACTCGTGTTCACTATGTCTTTTCCCTTTGTACACATTACCTGTCGCTCCTACTGATTGAATGGTCTAGTGAAGTGTTTGGATTGTGGCAACGTGGGCGATTCACTGTCCACAATGTTGTGAGGAAGTCCACTGAACCTTATCATTTAGAGGAAGCATAAGTCATAATTGGTTTTCCTAGGTGAACTTGTGGAAGGATTATTATAGATGCCTCAAATAAGATTGACCAACGAATTTATTTATCCACCAAGGGATAGGTTGCCCTAAGGTTATCCAACGTTGCATCCCATCCTCCTCCCTTTGTGTTGGGCAATGGCTTTCCCTTAGCTCAACAACCACCAACCCAACATTATATGCACCAAGGAATTGAAATTTGTTTATTAAGTATGATTCTTGTGGGCTTGGAGACAGTGACCCACGAGCGTCATCACAACATATTGTATAAAATAACTCTCGACAACAAATATCTCAGTTTTTACATTGATGAAGAACATAACAAAATGTGATACTTGGTGTGAATTGTATAATCTCATGAATCATCGAGTCTTTGAACGCAAGTCGTGCCCAAAGCCATTAGCCTAAGGGACACCTACATGGATATCATACATTGTTACCCTCATATAAATTGTGTAGGGTGTATGTTGACTTCCCATAAGCATTAACTCACAATTAGTTGAAAATTGAGTTTATAGTAAACTAAATCATGATAAAATGTTGTATGGGCAACATGATCAAGACCAACTACATGTGACTCTGTAGGTTTTGGACTCCTTGACCCCTTGTGTCTCTACACGATCTCAATGAGACCCCAAGTCAGCTGGGGTTATTCCCTGAATTTAAGCATATCAATAAGGATAGAAAAAATGAATAAGAACTTCCCTAATAACAACAAGCAAACCAAGAAGATCCCACCATGAAAATCGGTCACTTTTGGTGTTTGAATTATAGTTTGGAGAAATATTCTCAATGGCAAACCGAGCCCAAGTCCACTAGAATGGGGTGCTAGAAAAGGTGAGAGCCTCATTGTGCTCAGACCTTGTCGCACCATAAGGTGTTGTCAACAAGTTGAGTTGTTTAGGAGTGCAACACCAATCGAACGGTACATTCCACCCTAGGCTAAAAACTAATGAGAAAATGATAATGAAGAACTACTGTGGGGATAGATAAAAAGGACTTTCAAAAGAGAATCAAATAGTGCTTGAAATTATTGGGAGGGAAGTATATGGAGGTTAGCAATGTGTCTCAATCAAATGTGGAATCGTGTGAATCGATCTACCAATCCACTCGAGATATTGATCGACACAGATTGCGATGATGGCCCTAGCCCAAGTTGTTGACATGTTCATGGAGACGTCATCATTGTAATTGTGGATGTCAGCAAATGCCTTTAGTGTGCCTTGGCACCTACATGCTCTAGGGGTCAGCTTATGGGTTCCTTATTTGTCTCGTTTTAAAACATGAACCAAGGAGTCAAACATGTGTGTGAGTCAACGAATGAGTAAACTTGTAAGGAACAAGGAAACTTATTGGTGGGATCCCCTTGTGGGTTACACCATCATGGGCATAACACCCTTGACCTAGTCTCAAACTTTAAATAATTAGGATGGTTGGCTACTCTGTTGAGTCATACCATAAAATCAAAAGCTCCAAGTGAGCCATTTTTGGTAAGAAAAATTGGTAATGCAGGATGAATCAAAAATTGGGTTATGGTGCCCAATTACACACTAACCTAGACCCCATAAAGGGTATTGGTCGATTGAGACAATAAGACAGTGGTCATCAAAGTCGAAATCTACTAAGGAGTATGTAACAACTCACCTACTGAATCAACTAGCCCCAAAAATGAATGATGTGAAAGCATGCAACCTATACCCAACAATTGGGGCAATGACCAAGCCTTGATGAGTAGGAGGGTGTAGCGGTCGTTGGAAAACCCGTGGCATGAGCTTGGGCAAAGTGATCATTGATGTAGCTCTTGGTGGTAGTAGCAAATATTCAAATGAAAACTTTGGAGACCAAAGAGGGAAAAGGTTCCATGTGAACAACACTTTCACATGGGTTACTCAATCTTTAGGGATGGGGGAAGCTCATTTGATAATGCTCCAAGTGTGTACACCAAAAGGAATTAGGCTAAAGTTCCTAAACTAAGATTTGGTAGATGATGACAATGTTAAGGAGTACAGAGACATTGATTGGGCCCCAAGAAGAGTTCTCTTTTCTATTTAACATCTCACCCACCCTAGAAATGGCTTTGCCAAAGGTAGGGTCCAGTGGCCCGAAGAGCACTACATGTCACATGGTGTCTGATGCACCCCAATAGCCCTTGAAAATTTGAAGGATTGAGTGCCTTCCATTATTGCTCATACTTATAACGGCATCAGATCTCCAAGGTGAACAATATAAGCAAGGGAAGTCGACAAAATGGATCTATAACATTAAGAAAAGGATTGGCTTTGAGGGTTAGGCACAAAGGTAGATTGTTAATGGACTACTCAAATTGCTCTCATAGTGAGAGTCGATTGTTTTGTGGTAGTTGGAGAATGGATAAGGAATGAGCCCTTCGAGGTCTCTTCCCTAGGTGTTGAATAGTCAACTCAAAACTGGTACGAACAAAGGGGAATCTGATTGTTTAATTAAAACAAAACATTCTGATGGTCTTGCATATGTTGACACAATGTGATTTATGCATAATGCTCTAAATGTCTAAGTGAAGAAATTCAACCCAGCGCAGGTAAATGGTGGAAGTAAATATGACTCTATTAAGGTAGCCAAATGTCTCGTCATCTAATTAGTGGCAAGAATGAATGGATTAACTAGATTCCTATTATCCCTATCTACTATCCATCAAAACCATATCCAAGTGAACGAGATTGGTAGAATCAACTATGAAAGAAGAATTTTTGAGTTTGACTCTAGTCTGACTTTGTGAAATAACTTGAGAGGTATAGGATAAGTGAGAGTTGGAAGTAGCAAAATTAAAATACCACTACTTTTAACGTTATTTTACTTATTTTGTAAATTAGAAGCGGGGTGTTGCTCCTCTTTTTGGAACCAAGGTCGGCTTTGGCTAGTCAATTTGAGCATAACACAAATGGGGAGTTTGGTTAGGAAGGCACATTTGTTAAAAGATAACGTACGTGTCCTAAGATGAGCTCAACAAGAACAAAAATCTCATGTAGAATAAAAGGATAAAAGCTCATTTGATTTTGATTTCCAATACGAATACAAACCATGAAAACGTCACCTATCGATCTTTTAGTCCTTCAGAATTTGCAGCTGGAGGTGTCAAAAAAGTTACCACAAGATGACTGGCTTGTGGCAGCCAAGCATTCATAACGACGTTGTTTTTTATCCTTTGATATCGATTTTTCCTATTATTGTGAGACAAGTTAGTTTTACACTTCTGATGACAGTGTCGCAATAGTAACTCAACCTAGTATGAGAAAAACTGTTGATTTGCACAATTAGTCATTGCACTTGGTTGAAAAGTTACTCAACATCAACACGCTCGCAAAGTTAATGATGATGTTCCACATCAAGGACATTCTAGGTAACCCTAACTTTGTACTTTCCCTATAGTACGAAAGCCTCAACCTCATGATTTAGTTTGACATAACACCATTTCATCATCCTTGATTAACCTATTACCATTATGATTTTGGGGGTTTTGATATAGGTTTCATTTTCATTTTTTTCCTTATTTAGATTTGGAATTATAATATGGGGGATTTCATTCTAGGTTTCTTTTTATTTTTATTCCTTATTATAATCTAAGATTCTGATATGGGGATGTGTTTATTTAAATTTGGGTTTCATTTTTTCCTTTTGTTGTTAGATCTAATTTATTTTTATCTTTTTCCTTATTTAGATATGGTTGATTTTCATCTTTATTTTTCTTATTTAGGTTTGGGTTTAATCTTCATATGTTTTTATTTTTTGAACTAGAGTTGAGGTCAAGGCTTTTGTACTAGAGGGAAAGCACAATGTTAAGGTTTCCCAAAATGCTCTTAATGTGGGACATCGTCTTTAACTCTACACATGTGTTGATATTGAGTAAGGAGATGATAAAAAATGTTACTTGAAAGGAAGGAAAGTAGGATGTGAAGACGATCCATAAAACCATGGTGATTAGAATGATAAAGGCGATGTTGCTTCTAACGGTAAAGAAGTAGAGAAGGCCATTGGAGCAATTATAGTTCGCTCTTGGCATGAAAGCTTAGTGATGATGATAGTTTTGGGTCTACCATGAGATTATGTATTGTATATTTGAAAGAGAAGGACTTCATAATATTTATTTTAAGATTCATACATGACTCAACAAAAAGGCTTAACACAAAAAAAGACTTACCCAAAAGAGTAAAATACTTTTTTAATGTTTTTTTCTAATTGGTAGTCTATTTGTTTTGTACACAAAAAGAGAGAAGTTATATTCATTTTGTGTTATAATGTTGTAATGAACATATCTAAACAAGTTATGCTTAGAGATGGCAATAGGCGTAGCAAGAATAGGCAATAGTAACCCATTACCCGTCTTGTCGAGTATTACCCACCTCGAATACATCCTATTACTCGCACAAGTATCTGTTAGAGGATACCTGCAAATAATTTTAATAGTCACGAATATCCGTAAATGTTTAAAAAATATAAAAAATAAATTTTAAAAATACTTTTATTATAAATTTTTTATTTTAATATTTTCTTTTAAAAAGTACAAGTCAAGTTATTCAAAGATAGTTATTATAATGCCTATTTATTCATTTTTATTTTTGGAAAAAAAAAAGAATTATGTAATATTTCTTTTCAACTACTTTAAAAAAGAAATTGAGATTGAAGAATGTGGTTAAAGGTTAAAAATGGAGAAAGAAATATATGCATTAGAAATAAATATTATTTTTATTTATTGTTATAGATTATATATAATTGTAAAGTACACAAGAAACACAAAAAAAGAGGGTTGAATTATGTTTTCAAAACTTTCTATGAAAATAGCATAAATGGAAAGAGACTTAGATTGTCTAAAGTTTTCTAAAAAGGTTTTAAAGAAAAAGAAAAGATAACAAACAATCTAAAAAACCTTTTCGTAAAAATCAACAATTCACCATGCTAGTATAAGCAAGAAATAATAAGAAAACAGATAATTTTTGCACTAGTTCATCTCTACCATTGAGACTACGTCTAGTTCATGACAAACCACCATGTTTCACAATATCAAAATTTATAAGTATTCTTTTAACAAGTCATTTCTAACTCTACAAAAAGTATTATTTTTTCTAACTTCTTCAAGGTACTACAACTCAATATTCTTTATCAAGCCATTTTTGGCTAAAAAAAAAAAAAGCAAACACAATAAAGTACTTTTTCAATGCTTCTTTTCCTAATTGTTGGTCCTTTTCTTTTATTCATAAAAAAAAGATATATTTGTAACTCCCTTCTTTGAGATTACTTATTTATATATGATTATCCAACTCATTTACTTTTTGTAGAATAAAACATAAAAATATAATTACAGAAATACGTGATAAAGTTTTTATTTAAGCCTTTTATTTTGATAGAAGAAAACATTTTATTTTGATAGAAAAAAAATGTAATTCAAAACTCTTTGCTTAGAGAGATGACACACAAAAGAATTTTCCTTTCCTTAATTATATGTGTCTCACACACATTCAACAAATGCATTTTAATTAATAGCAAAATAGAAGAAATTAAATCTTACACAAAATTTTCTAAATAAACATGATGCCATAAGATAACCAATCCAAATACCACTAAATGATCCCAACATCAATACCAAATACAACATGAAAAAAAAATATAAGGTTTTCAAAAAGTGAAAATAATTAACAAATACAAAATAAGATACCATATCTAAGCTACCCATCCCTAAATACATCAAGAAAAACATTAAAACCTAGATAGAGTAGTTAACTATTTCCAATCATATCTTAGCTACACAAAAAAAATAAACCCTACCCGTACCAAGCTAAATTATCCTCAATAAGAAACTTATAGATCTAATGTCTATCAAGAGTAGGGTTTAAACTATATAAAAATTATGGCTTAAATATGTTTTTGTTCTATCAAATTTAGATTAGTTTTTTTTGTCCTCCAAATTTAAATTTATTTCTTTTAGTTCTGGAAGTTTAAATTTTGTTATTTTTAGTCTCTCTCCCTAAATGTCATAGTGTATGTCAAATGAAGAATTATAAACTCATAATTTGTGGTGAGTTTTTACCGTCAGAGTTTGGTTTTTAATTTAAAGTTTAAAACATGATTTGTGATGTTTTTAAACGTCTTGAAATGTTATGATAAAACAACAAAAAAATGAAGATCAAGCATAAATCTACATAAGAAATAACAAGAAACACAAAAATCAACCATATCTAAATAAGGGGAAAAAATAAAAATAAAACCCAAATTTGAATATGTAAATCCCTAAATCAGAATTCTATATTTTAAAAAGAAAATAAAGGAAATCAAATTTTGATAAATAGTGATGGAAAACTCACAATCAAGATCTTTCTTTCTGTGTCATTCAATTTTTAGAGGTCCAAATTAGGAAGCTTACTCATCATAGCTTGTATGCTTACATGTGTTCATTGTAGCATTATAACAAAAAATAAATATAGCTTTTTTTTATACAAAATAAATGCATCATGCACTAGGAGAAAAAGCATTGAAGGAGTACTTTACTTTTCAAGTATGTCTTTTTGTGTAAAGTTGTTTCATCAAGTCATTAATGAGTCTTAACATAAATAATACGAATAAATAACTCTCATTTTCCTTCTCTTTTAAGGATCCTTAACACAATCTCATGGCAAACTAGTCATTGTCACCATCAATAATTCAACCTTTTCAAGGGGTGAACTGTAACTTCCCTTATGATCTCCTCTACATTTTTGCCATCGTAAATGGTGTCAAATAATTTTAAGGGTGAATCGTAACTTTATACCCTACTTCTCATCTTTTCAAGTAACATCCATCATAGTCTCCTCACTTAGCATCAACATGTTGATGAAGTTAACGATGATATTCCATATCAAGGGCATTTTGGGGGAACTCAAATATGTGTTCTCCATTTGGTATGAGAGCCTCGACCCCACACTTTAGTTTGACCAAAACATCATTTCATTGGCCCTTGTTGAGTTGTTGCCATTCTTATTAGGGGGTTTGATCTTAATTTTTCTTTTCTATTTAGATATAGGATTATGATGTGGAAGTCTTGATCTAGGTTTGATTCTCTCTTATTTTATTTTATTTTGCCTTATTCAGATCTAGGATTTTGATTTGGGGTTTTGATCTAGGTTTGATTTTTTATTTTTATAATTAAAAATTTATATTCTTATTTGGGGATTTGCTTATTTAAATTTGGGTTTATTTTTTTCTTATTTATATCAATTTAATTTTGATATTTTCCCTATTTAGATCTTATTGATTTTTATCTTTATTTTGGTTATGTAGATTTAGGTTTAATCTTCATATTTCTTGTTTTTTTTTAATCAAAGCGTGAGGTCGAGGCTCCCATACCAAAAAGAGAGCGTGAAGTTTGGATTTCCCAAAATGCCTTTAATTAAGCTGATACTGGGGATTTTGATCTAGTTTTGATTTTCTTTTTTTATTTTCTTAATTAGATTTAGGATTCTGATTTGGGCTCTTGATCTTGGTATGATTTTCATTTTTGCCTTATTTTGATATGGTATTCTAATTTAAAGGTTTTGATCTAGATTTTATTTTTATTTTTTTCCTTATTGAGATATGAAATATGAGATATGAGATTTTGATTTGGGGATTTACTTAATTAAATTTGGGTTTGATTTTCATTTTTTTTCTTATTTAGATCTTGTTGATTTTCATCTTTTTCTTTATTTGATTATGCTTAATTTTTATCTTTATTTTACTCGTGCAGATTTGGGTTTAATCTTCATAATTTTTCATTTTTCAAATAAAAAATGAGGCCAAAACCCTTGTACCAGAAGGAGATCATGAAATTTGTTTATTTAAATTTGCGTTTGATTTTTATTTTTTTACCTTATTTAGATCTAGTTGATTTTTTATTGTTTTTTATACTTTTGTAGATCTACGTTTTATTTTCATTTTTTTGTTGTTTTTCATGATGTTTTTGATAGTTAAAAAAATGTAAAAAATTAAATACATATAAATTTTCTTTTTAATTGTTTTTAAACAAATTTTAAAAAATATTAATTTTTTCTTTAAATTATAAATATTTATCAAGGAATGCAATCCTACCATGGAAAATAATTATGTTTCATATAAAAAAATTAATTTTCCTTAACACATAAATAATTCATAAATATTAACATTTTATTTTTATTATATTTATTAAATATGAGCATTGTAAGATGGTAAAGTTGTTAATTACTTTTAGAAATATGTTGTTTGTGAAAACAAGATTGCAATTTTACCAAAGAAAAATTTCTATCGCTAAACTGTTTTCATATCATTTTATATTTTTATTGGATTAAATAGTTTTTATCTTAATTCCTCTTAACAAATGGTTTTTATTTCTTGTAAATACAAAATATTTATTTTTAATCTCTAAAACATAATCATTTTATTTTAGTCAATCTCTTGTTTTTTGAAATATATTAATTGTAGTCTGTTTTTTTTTTAAAAAAAAAATTATTTCCTTTTGACACTTATTTATAGAAATAGGAATTGCAAATCATATATTTACAACAAAAAAAAAATACAAATCATATATTTTAATAAACAAGAGATGAAAAATAAACATGATTTAAAGGGACTAAAAAACTAATCTTATGTTATTTAATTTTTTTTTTAGGAAATAAAGCACTAAGAAACGGGTCACCATTTTAGTAGATAAAACAAAAAGTTTTTG